>BDUI01001802.1:43047-75650 GCA_002335545.1 Apodemus speciosus
AGGAGGAGCAAGAAGAAGAAGAAGAAGAAGAAGAAGAAGAAGAAGAAGAAGAAGAAGAAGAAGAAGAAGAAGAAGAAGAAGAAGAAGAAGAAGAAGAACCCCTAAAAAGGTGTTTTGTTCTAACCCTGACCTCTGGCTACAAGTTTCTACCTTTTTTTCCTTTTCTGGGGAAATCTGTGGAGAATGACCATAGTGAGTGTAGTGAGCTTGCCTGCAGTGCCTGATGGGCCTGACAGGACTGACATCCCTACATCGAAAGTGGTCTAAGGCTACAGCGGCATGTCTCTTTTATGGGGTCTAAGGAGAGGGGGGGGGGCTGATTACTTAAGGATGCGGTAGTGATGGCCCTCCACTTTGATCGATGGATTAGATGATATACTCTTTTTGTCCACATGTCAATGTCTCTTTCCATAATGAATCTGATCAAATGTTACACCATTTGATGAGATAAGAATAAAAAAAAAATCTTGTTCCATCACTATTTTATTTTCTGTGTGGTGAATCATGCTTTTTTTCTCTTGCCTTTTTATAATTTTACATTGAAATCTGTGTACCTTCATGTTTCTAAAGACTTGTTGCTCAAAACAATAATATTCACAACAAAAACCATGGAATAGAATTGCCCCTAACCTCCCGTCACACCACTGCCTCCTGGATGACCCTTGCTGGTGTCTTCTTTTCCTCAGTATCTTGACTCTTCTTGTAGCCTTTTTACAGTCTGCCTCAAACAAGCCCTTTTGCTTAATTATCTTCACTCTGCTATTTTAGTCTGAGCTACATCTCGTTCATTGTTGGTTTTTTTTAAACCTTTGAAAATTCATACATAAATATGCAAAATTTCGTAGTAATATTTGTACAAGCCTACACTCACTTCCAACTTTGTGTTATGCCCCTAAATATATCTTCCTCCAAAGGTCAAGGCCTCACCCCTCACTCTCTAGCTCACTGAGTTCAATTAGTGCTGCCTGCATGTTCATGGATACAGAGTCATCTCCTGAGGTGTCTGTGGCCTACCAGTAAACAAACAGTAAAGATAAGTGGCCTTCATCCACAGCAATTAATTCCCAATACCTTCTCAGGTAGAGGTGGAGCCCCAGAACCCAGCTGTCCCCTCTGACAGAACTTTGGCTGGCCTGAGCTGCAGTGAGTTCATGTGTGTATCAGCTGTTCATGTTTAGCGATAAGCACATCTCATTGTTCTTCCCGTCTTACTTCTATTGTCTTCTTCTGCCCGGGGATATTCCCTGCAGCTTGATTTATATTTCACTGCTGGACTTCACTCATTTTTCCTTCCCAGCTCTGGCCGTTTGGTTTTGTTTGGTTTTCTGTGAGATTTTTCAACCTTCACATCTTTTCTCCTTCAGGTGTTATGTCAGCTTTAAAGATTCTTATGAAGCATATCTCAGTTTTAAACAACAAGTTAATCTTATTTAGTTCCTTTGGATTTTTTGTTTGCCTGTATCTCCTTTGTATTAATCAAGAAGATCATGCGAAGCTGTTAGCACCCTGCCTCACAATCAATAAGCCCTTAAGAAGTTTCTTCCATTAAGGAATTCTTTTCTCTGGCCTCCAATAATGTATTTTATTAGCAATATATTGTATAATAATGCCTAAATACCTTTAAATTTTGAAGTACAATCAGGTGTGTGTGTGTGTGTGTGTGTGTAAAGATCCTAGTAGCTCTTTACAAAAGATATCTAGGAGGGCAAACATGTACATAGATACGGGAAATGGACATTCTGAAGGAAAAAAAAATCGTGAAATGGAAGGAAGACTGGCCCTTAGGGATGCTGCGAAGACATTACCTGCAGCAGTGTCTGAAGGGCTTTGAAGGCATGGAGTAGCTCTTCTGAATAACTGAATATCCACAGAGCCAAGATCCATGACCTTGAGCCCAGCAGATTTTTTCTGCTGAATGTGTTCTTATTCCATGAGAAGTCAAATTCTTTTTTTCTGTTGCCAAGAAAACCTCAAAGCTTTCAAAACACTTTGTCTTAAGAGACACCTGAAATGTGCTAAGGCACAGGACAGAGTCCTCAGCTCACTGTTGAATTGCTTAGAAGCAGAGAACTTTTCATTTTGTGCAGAGTTCTGATGTTTTCAAGTTGCTTGGCAAGTATAAAAAGGACTTTGACCTGAGGTAGGAAGGGCTGAAGGGCTGCTTCTGTGCCTTTCTTGAATTCAAGCTAGACAAAAAGAAAAGGTTTGTCTCACTGAAGAGAATAGCAAGGCCTGCCAGAGCAGGTGTTAAATCTCCCCTGACCTGCTCATTCTCTCCTCCAACATCCTTTAATTAACCAAACAAGCAGTGGTAAATGAGGAAGACAAAGAAGAAATTCTTTGTCCACATGCTGAAGTAACATTTGAAGGAAACATATGCAAAATATTTCTAAGACTGTTGTGAGAAGGCTTTTGTGATGAGACTTTTAGTCAGGGTTTGGCTGTGTTAAAATCCTGAGCCAATTGTTTATTGTGGTATAGTAGCAAGGAAAGCAGAAATTGGTATTGGTATATTAGAGTTTCAGATGCGTCAACGTGTTCCAGAAAGATGAGCTTGTCAGGGAGAAGCTGCTGACACATGAGGCATTGGCTCTTCTTATAAACTATTTTGGCAACAGACTTATTTTCTTCCAAAACTTCCTTCCATGACTTTCCCCTTGAAGAGAAATATCCCTATTTTTCATGTTCVTGGTGAGATATTTGGGATCTATATTCTTTTCATCAGCTTCTGAGCAATTGCTAAAGACTGTAGAAAGCAGGCATTCAGGGGAAGATGCACCCTTTGCATGTGTATTTGAGGTCTTTACAGAAAAACTAAAACAAAACAAAGTACAAACATAACTGAGCCATTTATGTCTGTATAATGAATGCTAGAGAATTGCTATTAGTTTAAAATTACAGTGAAGCCTGGACCTGAGTTCACTCCCCATCATCACTGGCTACCTTTGGCCTGGCTGCTGGGATGACTGTAATATGCCAGGTGGTAGAGAACAAAGGATTTAGAGATGCTGGTACCACCCATCAAGTGTGTGATAGTGTGACTCTCTATAATAATTTAGTGAATTAACTATTTGAAAGTAATTTAGCTTAGCTGGTTGAATTTTGTTCTGTTTGGTCTTTTGCTTATCTTAGTCCTAGTGATGTATATAGCCATTATTGCTTGACAGATGATGTAACATTTGGAAAGAGAAGGAACAATATCAATAAGTATTTTTAGCTTTTTGTGTAATCAAAAGAAGCTTTGTGTTCATTCATGCCGTTTTACAAAAGGATTAGCTCTTTATAAGACACCTTTGGTCAACTTATCTGTGTGTGAAAGGTTGGGCTAATAGTATACTATGTATAGCTAAAACAGGCAAGACTAAGTACACTTAGGCATTCCCACTTAATCTAATAGATGACTACAACTTAATCAAGTGATGCGCAAGCATGACGACACTATAAACAAGCAAACCACGTAAAAGCCTTAAGCAGCTCCAATTGTGTGATTTTCTCGTAAATAAATTAATATAAAGAGAACCATACTATCACACACTAGACTTTTTTAAGTCTTAGGTAATTTCACCGTCAGTTTAAGCTAATGACCTTCTAAATATTAGGTACGTTGTCACAGTGCCTCAGCCTAATGCATTGGCCATCATGTACCTCATTGGGAAGATCCATGACATATGTCTGATTTTCTTTCTATTTTAAAATACTATGTAGAGGCCAAAGAAGTCCAGAATGAATGCGTAGTGCTGAATTGGGAGCWGCCATGYGAAGGACCATAGTATTGACAAAGTGTTCTCAGTTGAGACTAAAATGGTGGCAAAGCCTTTTCCAGGTGCTCTTGAGGATGCTGATAGTACGTGCAGAAAATGTCTCCCATGGCTTCATGCTTATGGTCTTGCTGCCACTCCTCTACAGAGGACTACCTAAACCTGCCTCCTGGAGTTYGTTCTCTTTATAARCCCACCTTCTTTTTTATCTGTATGTAATAACCCTCCTCCTTCATTCAGCTGTATATAACCCCATTCCCTTGTTTATCTTTATGTAACAACACTCTTCCTTCTTTCAGATATATAATAACCTTGTCTCCCTGCTTATTTGTATGCAATAACCTTCCTTGTTTTTTGGCAATATTCAATAACTCTGCTTCTATATCCAGATTTGTATGATAAGCATGCTATTTATTATCAGATGTACTTCAGCTTCATCAGAGCATACAGTCCACTTAATACCAGCTTTTCAATGCATCTATCTCTGTATTTGTTTTTTCTTCATTCTTGAAATACCTGGCAGGTCAAATCCCTGGACTCATGYTGATCATAGCATAGTACAGACTTTGGTAGACATTGGGGCAATGCAATAAACTTAAATTTTAAAAAATGTGGTTTTTAAGTAGGACTATCTAAAAACTGGACTCAAATACTTAGTAGAAGAGTGTGTCAAAATTGAAATCAAACATTAAGGCTGAGAAGCTTAATATTAATTTAAATATTCTGAAGTAGTTGGGACAATTACTTCACATTGGATGATAACTAGAAAATATTTTTAGTAGCATCAAAAATTTAAAGCTATTATCTCTTGGAATTTTCTCTAAGAGTTATAAAACTTGAGTTCATAGATTATTTTACACAGGTTGTGAAAACTGTCCTTCATTCTGTAAAATGAGAAACTATGAGAAACTATGAATGGATTTAATCAAACTCATCAAAAATGTTTGCCATGCAGAGAAGTGTAATAGAAAGAACATAGAGTTTTGAGTTAGCTAGATCCTAACACAAGCCATTCATAAGCTGAGCAGCCTTTGCTAAGTTTATTCCAAAGAAACTGAGTTTTCTTATCTATGCAATGAAAAATTTGAGTTTGGGTGATGTGCCATTACTGGATAATGAAGTCAATTTAGAATAATTTCTATATCACAAAAAGAGAGGGAGGTAATATCAGTGGAATGGGTGTGTATTGTCTATGGGTCCCAAGAACCTGAGAAGCAGGTTACAAACCCTTTAGTTAGAGGAGCTATGCATTTTTAGAATTTTGTGATTTGTTGGTAGGGAAAATACATAATATGAGGGGTAGAAGTAAAAGCTACTTCTGTCAAATATGGGATAAAAATTATTTCAAATATTATTCCACATTGTGCCAATTCCAATACTTCAATGAAATTTACTTCTTTCTCATGGTATTTGGTTTACTAACAACAAATGCAAATTAAAACTCAAAAGCATTTATGATGGTGAACGTGCATTGCATCTTATTCTTGAGAYCAAAGACCTTGCATTGTGATGTATAAATGAATGTATTGTGAATTTCAGCCACTGATTCAAGAAGTGGTATTATTCAGCCAGGCAAAATGTTCTCTATCCAATCAAATTGCGTGAAAACATAAATTTAGAATCGTACTCTCTTTTGTAATTGTGTTGTTTATATTCTTGCGTTATTTGAGTACTTCAAGCTCAATGTTGGGAAGTGAAGTCTTTCCATAAGCATGTAGCATGTACAAACTTATAAAAAGAAATTTAATGTACAGGCATACAGCTTTCTGTCTGAAAACAAATTTCAAAAGTGCCTTGAAGTCCATCTGCATTAACATGGCTCTAGTATTTTATATTCATCTGCAACACAGTGCCTCTTATCATTATTATTACATATATACATATACATATATACACACATGTACATATATATGTGTGTATATATATGTGTATGTATGTATATACATATATATATACATAGGCATGTACACACACATACATATATATTCTTTAATATGTTACTTGGTATCAGATAACCAATTGGTGAGCTCTCCCCAATATTACATCACATAATCAACTTGACACCAACAGGTGCTAATGAATGAGCAGGGTATGTTAATTGTGATTTCCTTCTTGTGTGTGTTTTTATAATCAGCCTCTTCTACTATTTCAACCACACAAGGCTGATCTATAGTAAACATACTAAAATTTAAGTTATCACATTTCTTCTTTTTGGGAATTGACAACTTGAATGGTATTATTTATAATTTACTATTGAAATGTATTAAAGCGATGTCATTCAACTTATACAATTGCAGAGGGTACCAGAAATTCTTTTGTAGGGAAATTGAATTTATGACAGTTTATTTCCTTTCTAAGATGTGGTGGTTTAATACCATATTTTTTTTCTACAAGATATAAGTCAGAAATCCCCATAATAGATTCAACATGTTTATACTTAAGCTAGAGCAAGAAGAAGAGTAAGAGGAGTAAGGAATGCATCCTTGGAAGAATGAAGAAAAAAGTTGCCAAATGACATCGAGCAGCTAGTGAGAATTACTGTGTTCAGAGTATTGCTCTATGATCATTGTAACTATGAAATGTGTGGCTCTGAAAGACTCTCATAATTTCTAGGGGTAATCATGGCGTTGTTCTTCAGAGAGGTCCTCATTTTCAACCACCTAAAAATGTTTCCAGACTGAATTACTATTTGCATTGTATTGAAACCAATGCACAATTAACTATACTGACTCTCACTGTATATGTCTCCAAACATAAAGAACTGAATCCAGAGCTCCTCACTTCATTTAAGAGACCTTTCCTCAGGAAAATAYATCAACCAATACTTGAATAATTTTATACAGAACCCCAAATTCATTCATATAAACTTATTTCAAGTATAAAAGTATTATTTTTACAAATATATAATATTTTCTAAAAATTACATTTATATGAACAAGTATCCCATATTGGGGGAATAAAGTAACCATCAAACTTATTCTTCTGAAACTTCAGTAAAACCCATTGAAGGTATTCTATCCGAGCAGAAGATAGCAATGACTCAAACATAGACATTATGTTTGAAAAGAATACCTTTCTGTATTGTCTTTTCTGAATTTTACATCCTCATCAAATAAGAAAAGAGCTAGCTTCAGAAGTCTGTGGGGCTAAAGTTTGCCATGGAAGATTCTACTAAATGCGGCATGCATCAGAAGGGCGTTTTACCTCTGGTATGCTCCATGATTTTATCAGCAGGAGAACAATGCTGTTGTGTACATGGTTGGGCCTCAGTAAATGTTTATTGAACTAACTGAAAGAATAGTGACTCAATAAGTCAAGAGCACTGTACAGCCATAGCATGTTAAAATGCAAAGAAACATTAGGGATCACTTAGTTCAGACAAGGTGATTGTTAGTATGAAAAATGAGACCCAATGARCCCAAGTTGAGTGACTGAAGGCACAGGACTGAAGGGGGTGGGGTGGGGATCAAGGAGAAACCAGTGTTCAAATCTTATTCTCAAATCCATTGATTTTTATTGGGAAAATAAAAAATAGACAACAGAAAAAAATGCCAAAATTTGCACACCATTCAGGTACATACAACCAGAGAAAATCCCTGTGTTTTTCTCTTCCTTTCTTCTACTTAATATGTTTAATTGTTTTGGATTTGAACCTTAATTGACTGAAATGATTCTAAGTTGGTGTGTTTGGTATAGTGATATTCAGGGTAATAAAAGTTTAGTTTTTAGCAATAATTAAGCAGTGTTTAAAATTGAAGTGATTACTTTAATAGTAATAATGATCAATAATAGTCACAGTAATTAAGCATCTACAGAAATAAAAGGCTTAATGTTACATGTGCCAAGGCATAGTCAATGGAAATTATTTTCATAGAAATGTTGAGAAATTCTGAAATCAAGATTCCAAGTAAATTCCTTTATAAACAGAACTTCCCACAAATCTAACTTTCTGCCTCAGCATTTGATGGAAGATAGTGGAACTATGTGAAATTACTCTTGGTCCTTTGACCAATCCCCCACTTCCCACCTAAGCACTAAGGGATGGGTCAGTGGATGAAAAGAATATGAGGTCATAGGTGTGAGACGGTGATCTTCAGAGACAGGAGTGTTACTCAAAGCATGCTTCCTGGTCCCCAATAGCAAGCAGCCAAAAGTGATATGTTTTTTGTACAGGTTAGAGACAACAGATGAAGTATATTGACCTGGAAATAGTCAGTCAAGTAGTTCCTCAATAATCGAGGCTCAGTTTAAATGTCTACATCACTGTCACTCATGGAACATTTTTATGTAATGTCACATGATACTTTTTTTCTCCCCCCCCCTCATTACTAGTTTGATGACAGTTGAGACCCTGGGATTCATGTTTATTTGTGCATTTCTCATACCCAGAATATTTCCTCGGACTATTGGGATCAAGTAGGTGATTGTAATATAAACAATGGTGTCTAGTTTTCTTACTGTCATATTCAGCACTAGGTGCTTTGCATGTGGTACCTTTAGATGCAATACTCTTTCTCTTCTCTTGAAATCAGCCTGTCACAAATTTCCATGCTCTCATTTTCTTTCTTTAATTAAAAAAAAGATAGTCTGTAGTCCGAGTTCTCTAGCTTATACAGGTTTTACTCTCAGCCACTTTATCATTTGCCTCGTTTTAAGTGATAGCAATAAATCAGAAACATAAACCCAGAACCTTGGGCAAACCTCCTCATAAGCAGGGGATGTGTACATGGGTGTGGTTGAATAAATAACATATCTAGCTACTGCAGCAGAGCCACTCATGGCACTTCTCTCACATGTATCCATGTCTCTATTTACTTGAGATATGGAAGATACCAACATAACTTTTTGTCTCTTTTAAGGAATTGCCATTCATTTAAATGTAATAGATTCTGACATGGCAGCTCAGGTTTCCTCCATTTAAGTGTTATAATGTCGCTAGTTCACTTAAGTACAAGTGGAAATGTGGCATCTAGGGCCTATCTGTTGTGACTGAGTCTGTTCATATCTAGAGTATGTGACTGACATCTCTCTCTCTCTCTCTCTCTCTCTCTCTCTCTCTCTCTCTCTCTCTCTGTGTGTGTGTGTGTGTGTGTGTGTGTCTGTTTAACTTCTAGATGCAGTAGAATATGAATAAAGATATTCTGAGAAGGACTGCATGTTCAACTCCATGAGTTTTTAAGTTAGTTCACTCACCAACATAACTGGCTAAATGTATCAAGAGATATATAACCTGTAGATTTCTATAGAAGAGAACTACTCCTTTTCCAGATCCACTGATAATTCTATTGTAATATTGACTAAAGATGAAACACATCAAGAATAAGAAATCAGCCATTACTCACAGTGATTTAAAGCCTGTACTCTGCAGGGATTCATATTTAGTAGATATCTGACACATTTCTACACTAATCTGATATAGCCCCTGCAATTTTTTCTAGGTTTCCTTTTTCTGATCAAACAATACAAAGTAACTGAACTGAATGTTTCTTCCTTAATAAAAATGTGCTTGGGCCATATGATGATTTCCTCCTACATTGCAGCATGGTAACAATGGATTCTCCACAGTTTACATTAGAATCAGTTGGAAGATCCCCTTATAGTATAGATTATGCTGACCAGGCAGTGTGACACTCTCAATTGCTGAAAAGCTTCAGAATACAGTAATACCATACTTTCCGGGTCACAATGTGAATAGTGAGAGCTAAGAGGACATTTTAAACACTTTCCTTTCAATCAGTGCTGCTCCATACTCATACTCTGTCAAGTTCTCCCTCTGGGGTTACTTTCCATGATGCCTTTACTGGTATCGACATTAGAAACAAAATTCTGTCATTTGGAGTAGCGAACTGCATGGCAAGATAYGTAGATAATTCATATGGTAGATATTTAAGTACTAAAGGCAGTATTGCTTTGATTCTAGGGAAATGAAGCATATTCATTGGCTATTCTTTGAAACTTGATTAAATAATCTAGTCTGTGTTACAATAACTAAGTAATAATTAGATTTCCAACTTAAAATTATGTCTATATATATTTCAAAATGAGGATTATCCATATATAGACAACTTGCAAATATGACAAAAATAAATGTTTTCCCCAAATTGACTTCTTTTTTGAGTAATTAGTTACTAAATTGTGGATAATTCATAAACTCTTATAAAGAGAATCATTTTTAAAGTCCATAAGTATCAAACTTCACTTTAACCTTTATTCACCCTGCATTAAAATACACTGGAGTCTAGAGGCTGTAGACTCAGATTCACTGGTGCCGGCTCACAAACATTTCAGTACTGAATGTTTTACGAATGGTAGGGTACTTGCCTATTATGTCCTCTGTCTGTCACTGGATTCATGTACCACCAACCCTCAGTACAAATAGTTATAAATTAGTCTGGTTTTTCGTATATGTTACTGTTTAACCATTCAAATTATTTTCCTCATAGGATTTGAAGGGCATTGTGTCAGCATTTTGAAGCACTTTTGTTTTCTYTTTTGGTAAAAATGTGCTCAAGTATAAGCTGCAATAGATTTTTTTGGTCATTAATAACAGGTCTGTAATATTGTGAAATAAAGAAGAGTCTGAGGCTAGAATGAAGACAGCAAGGTTTTCATTCTGGTTCTCTCTGACTTCGAGATACTCTCATATTTTTGATGTTTGTGTTTTTACCCTGATGAATAAATGAAACCATTGGTCTAAAAATATCTGATTCTTCTCTAACTTATATATTTCACTACCTCAAGTATATTTTTAAAGAATTTGCCATTTCATTTGTATTATTTCATGGAAATTTGCTTGTTTATTTCTTGGTCAATTGCTGTAAGGTTTATTTAAGGTAAAACAAAACCTTATTGGATATTTTGTAAAGTATGTTTTATTACTGTACAATTATAGAGGATTGCTTCAGAATTTATACATGTTCAATTATATTTAAGAACTATATAACCTTTTAAAATTTGGAATTAAGTCAAATATCTAAGATGAACTTCTTTTTCTTTAAATTAATGCTATTTTCTCTTAATAATATTTTGACATTTTTAAAGGGTTATAGCAATAAAAAATAATGTTATTTTTCCTTCAGATTATTTAGGAAGTGAAGATTTAATTGGACATGAATTTCAAGAAGCAAAGTTTTTTAGGTTTTCTTTTATTTTATCTTTATTATCTGATTCAAACAATCTTCTTATTCAATTTAATAATATAAACTGCAAGTAATTGCCTTTGTTCAGTCATGGGTTTTTTGCTGTGATAGTTTTGTGTACTTGACTTTTGAAGTAGAAAAACAAGCAAAGCAGGTCTTTCCTTCAAATCTTCACTAATGTAAACTTGCTTTTATCACATACTTGGTTAGGTCTCTGATTTGTATTGCATGCAATCTTAGAACCACATGGCTATAGTAAAGCTGTACAGATTTACATGAGTTAGGATTACAGATGAAGAGTAATATATTTCGGAACACTAACTGATATGGAGCACATCCTAGACAAGGAGCCAGCCTCAGGATTCTCCCTACACATGTGGGTGGGGGCCCTGCTCTACTCCTTATTCTCAAAATCTCATATATTTTGCTGACAGACTTTATAATTGGTGAAGTGTTCCTCTTTCTCCACATCCTCTCCAGCATCTGCTGTCCCCTGAGTTTTTCATCTTAGTCATTTTACCTGGTGTGAGGTAGAATCTCAGGGTTGTTTTGATTTGCATTTCCCTGATAACAAAGGATGTTTAACAATTCTTTAGATGCTCAGGGCCATTCGAGTTTCCTCAGTTGAGAATTTCCTGTTCAGCTCTGTACCCCATTTTTAATAGAATTATTTGACTCTCTGGAATCTAACTTCTTAAGTATACTTTGGATATTAGCCCTATATCTGGTGTAGGATTGGTAAGGATCTTTTCCCAATTTGTTGGTTGCCATTTTGTCCTATTGACCATGTCCCTTGCCTTACAGAAGCTTTGCAGTTTTATGAGGTCCCATTTGTCAATTCTTATTCTTAAATCATTGGCCTTTCGTGTTCTATTTAGGAATTTTTTCCCTGTGCCAATGTGTTCAAGGTTCTTCTCCACTTTCTCCTCTGTAAGCTTCAGTGTGTTTGGTTTTATGTGTAGCTCCTTGATCCACTTGGACTTAAGCTTTGTACAAGGAGATAAGAATGGGTCGATTTGCATTTTTCTGCAGGCCTGACCTCCAGTTGATCCATCGCCATTTGTTAAAAATGCTATCTTTTTTTTCCACTGGATGCTTTTGGCTCCTTTGTCAAATATCACGTGACTGTAGGTGTGCAGGTTCTTTTCTGGGTCTTCAATTCTATTCCATTGATCTTCCTGCCTGTCTCTATACCAATACCAGACAATTTTTATCACTATTGCTCTGTAGCAGAGCTTGAGGTCAGGGATGGTGATTTCCCCCAGGAGATCTTTTGTTGTGGAGAATAGTTTTTGCTATCCTGTGTTTTTTGTTATTCTAGAAGAATTTGAGAATTGTTCTTTGTAGATATATGAAGAATTGATTTAGAATTTTGATGGGGATTGCACTGAATCTGTAGATTGCTTTTGGCAAGATGGCCATTTTTACTATATTAATCCTGCCAATCCATGAGCATGGGAGATCTTTCCATCTTCTGAGATCTTCGATTTCTTTCATTAGAGACTTGAAATTCTTGTCATACAGATCTTTCACTTGTTTGGTTAGAGTCACACCAAGGTATGTAATATTATTTGTGACTATTGTGAAGGCTGTCATTTCCCTAATTTCTTTCTCAGCTTGTTTATCCTTTGACTGTAGGAAAGCTACTGATTTGTTTGAGTTAATTTTATATCCATCCACTTTACTGAAGTAGTTTATCAGTTTTAGGAGTTCCCTGGTGAAATTTTTGGGATTGGTTAAGTATATGATCATATCATCTGCAAATAGTAATATTTTGACTTCTTCCTTTCCAATTTGTATACCTTTGACCTCCTTTTGCTGTGTGCTTGCTCTGGCTAGGATTTCAAGTACTATACTGAATAAATAGGGAGATAGTGGGCAGCCTTGTCTGGTCCCCAATTTTAGTGAGATTGCTTTAAGTGTCTCTCCATTTAGTTTGATATTGGCTACCGGTTTATTGCATATTGTTTTCACTATGTTTAGATACGGGCCTTGGATTCCAGATCTCTCCAAGACTTTGAACATGAAGGGATGCTGTATTTTGTCAAAAGCCTTTTCAGCATCTAATGAAATGATCATGTGKTTTTTTTTCCTTGTGATTGTTTATGTAGTGGATTACATTGATGAATTTCTGTATATTGACTCTTCCCTTCATCCCTGGGAGGAAGCCTACTTGATTGGGGTGAATTATCATTTTGATGCATTCTTGGATTCAGTTGGCCAGAATTTTGTTGAGTATTTTTGTATAGATGTTCATAAGGGAGATTGGCCTGAAGTTCTCTTTCCTCGTTTGGTCTTTCTTTTTCTTTTTCTTTTTCTTTTTCTTTTCCTTTTTTTTTTTTTTTTTTTTTTTTTTTTTTTTTTTTTTTTTGGTTTAGGTGTAAGCGTTATTGTGGCTTCATAGAATGAGTTGGGTTTCTTGAGTTTCTATTTCGTGGAATAGTTTGAAGACTATCGGTATTAGTTCTTCTCTGAACATCTGATAGAATTCCACATTAAACCCATCTGGTACTGGGCTTAATTTTGATGGGAGACTATTAACAATTGCTTCTATTTCCTTGGGACTTATAGGACTATTTAAATGATTTATCTGATCCTGTTTTAACATTTGCTCCTGGTATGTATATAGAAAGTTGTCCATTTCATCCAGATTTTCAAATTTTGTTGAGAATGAGCTCTTGTAGTAGGATCTGAAGACTTTTTGAATTTCTACAGTTTCCATTGTTATGTCTCCCTTTCCATTTCTGATTTTATTAATTTGGGTAGTGCCTCTGTGCTGACATTTATGTTCTCTTAGGGTCTGTATGGCATCTGCCCATGATCGTCTAGCTTTCATAGTTTCTGGTGAGAGGTCTGGTGTTATTCTGACAGGTCTGCCTTTCCATGTTACTTGACCTTTTCCCTTTACTGCTTTTAATATTTTTTCTTTGTTTAGTGCATTTGGTGTTTTGATAATTATGTAACAGGAGAAATTTCTGTTCTGGTCCCGTCTGTTTGGAGTTCTGTAGGCTTATTGTATGTTCATGGGTATCACTTTCTTTAGGTTAAGGAAGTTTTCTTCAATAATTTTGTTGAAGATATTTACTGATCCTTTGAGATGTAAATCCTCACTCTCTTCTATACCTATAATCCTTAGATTTGGTCTTCTCATTGTTTCCTGAATTTCCTGGATGTTTTGGGTTACAAACTTTTTGCATTTGCATTTTCTTTGACTGTTGAGTCAATGTTTTCTATGTAATCTTCAGCATCCATGATTCTTTCTTCTTTCTCTTGTATTCTGTTGTTGATGCTTTCATCTATGACTCCTGAAGTCTTTTCAAAGTTTTCTATCCCAAGAGATGTCTCACTTTGCGATTTCTTTATTGTTTCTACTTCCATTTTTAGATCCTGGTTAGTTTTGTTCTGATCCTTCACTTGTTTGTTTGTGTTTCCCTAAAATTCTTTAAGGGATTTTCTTTTTGTTTCCTCTTTAAGGGCTTCTATCTGTTGATCCATTTTCTTCTGTATTTCTTTAAGGGAGTTGTTTATGTCTTTCTTGGAGTCCTCTATCAGCATCAGCATCAAGAGATGTGATTTTATATCCAGCTCTTGCTTTTCTGATGGGTTGGGGTGTCCAGGATTTGCTGTTGTGGGAGAACTGGGTTCTGATGGTGCCATGTTGCCTTGGTTTCTGTTGGTAGTGATCTTGAGTTTGCCTTTGGCCATTTAGCTCTCTCTGGTATTAGATGGTCTTACTGTCTCTGACTGTGGCTTTTCTGTCCTGTTAGCCTGCGTATCTCTACTCCTATGATTCCTGTTCTCTCAAATGCCCTGCATACTGCTGGTTCTCCAGGAAGTGTCAGGAGATAGGGTCTTTCCTGTGGCAGCCCTGGCAAGGGTCAAATGCCCTGTGTGCTATTGTTTCTCTAGAAAATATAAGGAGATAGGGCCTTCCTTGTGTCAGAACTAGCAGGGGGTCTACCACTGCAGAAGGAACGGGGCAGGCAGTGGCAGAGAAGACCTGGTTCTGATCTTAATGGGTGTATTTTCCTTTTCAAAAATCAACTGTGCTGTAGGTCAAAGAGTACTTGCCCAATTTATTCTACTTGGAAGACAATGAGGAAGACATACTCATTTACCAGCATCTCCAAATAGATGTTCTGCCTTACGTTACCTTTTACATTCACACCAGTCCTGAAGGATCAGTGTCACTATTAATTTCAGACACTGAAAGTTTTAAAAGATGTATAATTTCCTTCACTGATATGTCAGTTACCAATTGTTCAAAACAAAATCTAAATGAATGTTTTTGTGGTTTCTAGTATTGAAATAGTTGACAAATTCAGCTCTCTAGAGACTCCAGTGGCTCTACCCTGGTTGTCCTCACACATGAATGATTTATTGTATATCAATAAAAAACAATCCTGGATCCAGCTCCTGAGAGGGGTTTGGTTGCCTTTAGATGTATAAAAAAGGGCAACTTTTTATTATGAATTAGGTTGTCTTTCCTGTGACTCTACCTTAGAAGTTGTTTTCTTTTTTATGAATACTAGATTTCACTAATTATCTACCAGTAGTCACTGGGGATTCTAACAGGGCTAGTGACACAATCTACCAATGTGTCTTCTGGGTTTAAGGAGCTAAACCCTTGAACTGAGCTCTGATACTATGTCATGAGTTAAACTAGCAAACAATAGTGGCCATTGCCTTGGTAGGCTTTGTGGCACATTCCTGTAATCCTAGAGCTCAGGAGGCTGAGGCAGGAGGATTGTTAGCTGGAGGTTAGCCTGATCTACTTATTGACTGTCTCAAACAAAATAGAACAGAAAGCAAAAAAATCTCTTCCCAGAGTAAGAATAAAACTCATTCTGGTTTCTAACTATTTCAATGTGCTAATAGAAATGATGTTTTGTTGCCAGCAAACCAATTTTTGTGTTTGTTTTTTGTTTGTTTTGTTGATAGCATTTGCAATTCTCTTCATGCTATATCACAGACTGATTGTTAACCATAGTCTTCTTTTGTTGTTGTTGTTTTGATTTTGGTTTCTTTAGAACTTTTGATGTTTTTTGTTTACATGTATTTTGGTTCAGTCCCTTCATTTTGTGGGAAGTTATGGGAACATTTGACTTACATCTTCTTTTGGTTACCTTTCTATACTGGTGGGAGAACACTGCTGCTCTTCCCAAATGGCCATATTTCTGTTTGATCTGTCTGGCATGTGGTGGGATCCTCATTGAAACTTCTACTTATATGAAAGAGAATGTTGAGAGTTCATTTGCATGCTGCTTCTATGATGTTGTTCTGGAGCTTTTACCAGTCTCATGGGAGCCAGCCTTACCATCTGCTAGGTAAGAACAGGAGTTGAATTAACCATCCAGCTGACTGCATCAGACTTGTATATAATTCCTCACTCTATGTGGGAGGGAGTATATACACACTCTGTAGGAGATCAGTTTACTTCCAGATCAAATTCCATCTTTCATCCTCCTTTTTCCTGTTACTAAAAGAAGTATCATCTTTCTTTGATGAAAATACTTGGATCTTCATTGAGAAAGACATTAAAATATAATTGTCTCCCTATAAGCTAATTCCTCAGGTGCAAATGTTGCAAACATTGGAATCAAATCCATCCAATATGCATTTACGCTACTGGATTCATGCCCTAACAATAACACAGAGCTACCTTGTCTGATCAGAGCTGCTGTAGTGCTACCTAAAAATTAATTGATTTTTTTACGAATATCACTTTTAGCTACTGTAGTTGATGACCCACCTCCTGAACTGGTTCTTTTAAAGTATACTGCCACCTAGGCCCACCTGAGTGTTTGACAGGGCTTTTGTCCTGAATATATGTAAATACATACAAAGCAGAGTTCATTAGTTGTAATTGTTAAGGTCTACTGTTTTGAGAAGAATTTGCTGACTTAAACATGCATATATCTGTTTTCTTCTAGGAAAAGAAGAGTATATTGCTACCTTCAAGGGATCTGAATACTTCTGCTACGACTTATCTCAAAACCCCATTCAAAGCAGCAGCGATGAAATAACCCTGTCCTTTAAAACTCTTCAGAGGAATGGACTGATGCTTCACACAGGGAAATCAGCCGATTATGTCAATCTTGCCTTGAAAAATGGAGCTGTATCTCTGGTCATTAATTTGGGATCAGGGGCCTTTGAAGCGCTAGTGGAGCCTGTGAATGGAAAGTTTAATGATAATGCCTGGCATGATGTGAAAGTCACCAGGAATCTGCGTCAGGTAACAACGCAGTGGATAAGACAGTAACTGCCTTTGCTTCTTGCTACAGCTGTGCCTTTGGTACCAACAGCTGTCTGTGTGGTGCTTGAAAACCCTACCCACATGATATAGGGCTCCTCAGATTAACTCTTCCTTCTGAGATCAATCTTCCTGCCATACTTGAGCAGGGGCATATCTAGAAAGTTCTGTGGGCCCAAAGGCTATTTTAATACAGTGACAAATGATTCTTTTCCAGAGGGCTGCAAGGATATCCCTGTGACCTGCCCTTCCTGTAATGTGTGTGGTTTGAGTTTTTCGTTTGATTTAAAATTATAGTTTCATAGTGATCATTTGGAGTCATGCACATTGGGGTCATTAAATCACACTTCCTTTTTTGTAGTTAAAAACAAACGCTTTATTTTGTCACTTGGGATTGCATCAATCCCTATTCCCTTCCCTTCCCAACCCCCAAATGGGAAAGCAAAGTGTCCCTGAGGGAAAAAGATCAATATTGTGTGTAACCTATATTCTGAAATCTATGTTTATGAAGATAATTTTGATTTAACACAGATAACTTTAACTTAAATTATAAATGATATGAAAAGTCACTTCATCCTTTAGATACCCACTTCTATTGGAACATATATATATTTAAAAATTTAATTTCTTACACAAGTAAGAATGATAGAGAATTCACATTCCTTACTGAATCAATGAGTCTACATATGCTGTATGATTTTTAATAAGACATATAACAATATATGCTGAAAGCAGATTCGATTATTTTCATATTTTCTTCATTATGAGTTTTAATTACATAACATTTTATATTATAATGCATCATTTTCTTAAATGTAGACAGTGACTAATTTTTGAATGGTAAATGCTAATCAAAAACTAATATCCATAATGTATTTGTTGTTTCTCTGAACAGTTGCAGAATGACCAATTGACTCTGGTTTCCCTTTACTAAAATTACCCTCTTTCTGAGCTGTTAATTAACCCTTTCATTCCTGCTTCTGAGAGGCTTCAGCTTTCTAAGCTTGAGAAGGAAAAAGGAGTGTAGTCTTGGAGATTTACTCTCATTCATTTTCCTTCCTGCTTCTGAGAGGCTTCAACTATCTGAGCTAGACAAGAAAAAGTGGCTTAGGTGGAGAGATTTAGTTACGTTCAGGCAGACTAGCTAAACTTAAAAATTCTGAGAGTTTCCAAGGCTTTTCAAATGSCCATGAGCATGGGAGGAGCCACATGTTTCCCACTGTGTTGGGTGGGCATAGCCACAGTCAGCATAGCTATAGACCAGAGGTTTCCTGTAAGTCTGCCTCTTTGGTTTTCTGTTTTCATTTTTCTCTCATATACTCACGAAGAGAGTGGAGGCTCACTTGAGATGATCACAGAAGGAAGGGTGGGTCTAGAGGAGCCCACTTTCTAGATTTGCCTTTGCTCAGGTTACAAGCAAGTTGAGAATTTGTAGCTCTAAGAAAACAGAAGTTTGTGCAGCCAGGGTGCATGCGCGGCAGGAGAGATTACAAACAAGTCCATTCTACTCATTGCGTATGTCAGGATCTCTGCTCTGTTTCATTGCAGTATACTGTGACCCTAAAGTCCATCAATATGACCGAAGGAAGTTTTGGAATTGAGAAGGAGTCCTTGTATGCTGTAAATTGAGTAGTAGGGCAAAGCCAACTGATTCCTACTAATCTGCTGGGAATGGGTGTGGGTGTGGAGGGGGGATATGATGGGCTCAGGGTGACAATGGCCAACTGATAGGCTTCAGGCCTTTTAAGGAATCCTTTGCAGATGTTTACAATGGCTCTCAGTGGTCCTCAGGAAGACTAAGGGAACAGTGCCATGTGTCTGTTTCTGTCTAGTGGCAAGAGATGAACAAGGGCAGGAAAAGACTATCTCCTCTGTGGGAGGCCTATTTGTTAGTCTGCTTTTTCTTGTAAAATTTTTTTGCCCTTTTTCTATGTTACTAACATGCTTAATAACTAACATGTCATTCATGGAATGTTCCATTCTACTAACCGTTACCTGAATCAAAAAATGTACTAACATGGTAGAGACCATCATATTTTTTAAGTAACGATCGATCGTTATTCTGTTCACAAGTTTTTAATTTCCTTTCTCCCCCCTTCTCCACAAAGCACTCAGGCATTGGACACGCTATGGTAAACAAACTACATTGTTCGGTAGATATCATTCTAATTGTTTCTTATTTTGGGTTTGCCGTGTGTTTTCTTTCTTTCTTTTAACTGTAGACATCATTAACAAAAGAGGAACTGCGGTTGGTACTCTTCTGCTTACCTTGACCTCCTTCTTTTCATCTGTTGTTGACTTTCTTATTTTTTTAACCTGTTCCTGTCAACCTCTGTTTTCGACTTCACTTGTAGGGGCATTGTTAAGGTTTCGAACGTTTTGTTTTTTGTTTTCTTGGGGTTTTTTTTTTGTTTGTTTGTTTGTTTTTTGCATCCAGCTGTGTTTAACACAAGATAAGAAAATGGTGGCTGGCCCGAGTGACCGCAGGCTCAGCCAGTCTCTAACCATTCATGATGCATGGCATGGAAACTTGGTTTGGGAATGTTGGAGATGCCACACCCACTCATCTTTCCTTCATCATTAAGCAGTTATCTTTCTCCTTTGGTTCTCCTCGTCTTTTTTCCTTTCCTTCTTTTCCTTTCCTTTCCTTTCCTTTCTGAACGTTCTGTATCTCCTGCATGCGCATCTCGAGTGCTGCTTCACTGATTGTTTCGCACCTCGTCTTCCCTCAGCATGCTTCAGGCACTTGCATGCTCAACAGTTGCTGCTCAATAGTGCAAATAGTGATGTTGCTGGAAATAGCTTGCGCCTTTTCTGTTAACAAGGTGCACGTTGTGATTAGTGAATAACAGACGACTAAACTTTACTAATATGTACACCCAGCAAAACTAACCTAGGAGGCATTTTACTAACACCATTTTTGTGTCTGCTAAGTAACTTTTAAGTTGCAGCAGGGATGATGCTGACACTAGTTCAATGACAGTAAACTCTCTAACTAGATTAGAATCTCTCAGGGCTAGCTGAATAGAATCCAAGAATAAACCTCAAACAGACATGAAAATGGGTTCCGCCACAGGGCTAAAACTGAGAACCAAATAAACATAAAAAAGCAAAACAAAAAATAAAATAAAACAAAACACAAAACAGGCATACCCCGGGATTACAGCATGTGGGTCTGAGTATAGCGTGTCCTTTCCCTGTGCTTTGTTATCTAGGTGACAATATCAGTGGATGGGATTCTTACCACAACGGGCTACACACAAGAAGATTACACCATGCTGGGGTCTGATGACTTTTTCTATGTTGGAGGCAGCCCCAGCACAGCCGACCTTCCAGGGTCACCAGTCAGTAACAACTTTATGGGCTGTCTCAAAGAGGTAAATATGGATGTCAAGAAACCCTTCTTAACTCACGAGCTCATCTTTGCAGATCCAGACCGAGAGCCTGTTTACTGAAGATCTCATGTTCCCAGAGTGAACAGAACAACCTTCAATTCAGCCTTGTGTTGCTTATGCAGAGTCGAGTGGTAAATGACAATTCACACATCAGGCTGAGGAGTGAGCCTCAGCTTCTCACAGTGGCCATTTTCCTGGATAGCTTTGTATCAGCTCTAAGAGGACATCAAACAAAATGAGATTTGGGTTTAAAGTTGTACTAAGGGATAATTGCTTATTTCAAGGTACTGTCTGGGGTATTACTATCTGTGGTGACTTGTTTGAGAGATAAGAAAAAGAAAGAAAACATGAGGGTACAAGAGGAAAGGGCATGACATACATTAACAAAACTAAAACAGAAAACAAAATGCAATGTGCATAATGAACCAGTTATGCTGCTGTATTTTAATTGTGTTCTGAAGGTGGGAGACCTGTTTCCTCTCTGATCCGGTAAGTTGATATGATATTTACCTGAAGAAAACAAGAGCTTAAGAGAGCAATTTCATCAGTATATGCTATAAATTTTTATAAGATTGCAATTTGTGGGGGAAGACTAGAAAGTTCTTGAATTTCAATTTTATATTCCATAAGAGTTAGCTTTTTAAAAAAGCTATTCAGTCACCATAATTTCTTTCTGACAATTGGAGCCTGAAGTCCTCTCCTTGTTACATGGTGGAATACTTATAAACTTATTAATTATTTAAGCACAACAATTGCTACTAGTAAGCAATGATTTGTTTTGTTCTAAAGAAAATATGTCTATAAACTTGGTTGAGTTATCTTTTTATTTATTTTTCACCCAACAGCGAAAATTCATGCAGAGCTGTGTCACCATTACTTGTCTTCCAAGTATTATAGCTGTTTCTGAGAACATGCTTGTGTGTGTGTGAGAGAGAGAGAGAGAGAGAGAGAGAGAGAGAGAGAGAGACAGAGACAGACAGAGACAGAGACAGTGATAGAGACAGAGACAGAGAAACAGAGACACCCAGAGAAAAACATCCATGAGGGGGGTTCAGAGCTCTTAAAGTATAACAAATGCAGGAAGGTTTTGAATGGCAGAATGGTCCGCCTGTTGGAATGAAGCTATTGCCTCTCAGAGAGTTAATACTCTTCTCTGAAGATATAGATTATGCCTTAGGGTCTGCATTAAGCTCCACAGGCCATAACAAACTAACAAAATAAAAAATATCATTATGATAAAAACAGTATTAAATATTTCAAAGGCCTTTGTGTTTAGAACCATCCTAAAGCTGTCCAATGGCTCTCACAATATAGGTGGTGATTTTATTGTCTTTATTTTTTTAAACAAAGAAACTGAAGTTCAGAACATGTAAGTCACCTACAAAATGAGCAACAACACTTTAGCMTTAAAACCTGAAGCTTAATTTTCTAGTCCTCTTTGCTTGGTAATTATTATCATTCACCTGTCTGAAAAGTAATGTTGGCTAGGCTACTGACATTAAAGATTATAGATATAAGTACTGTATTTCATTAAAAGAGAAACACATTTTAGAAACAGTTAATAGAGTGTTAGAATGTATGCCCATTTTACTTGTTTGGGTTGAAAAGAGGCTGAATAGAGTGTAAGTTCTAGTGGCTAAGGCAAACATGCAGAGCCCAAACTCACTACAAAGTGGAGACACAGAAAAGAGATAACATAGACTAGATTGGGAAGAGACAGAGTCAATGCATACATTAAATTCACAAGTAGACTGTTAAACCACTTTCTGGACATTCCTGCGTACTCTCTCCAATGTGTGGCATTCATCTCTATTCTGTAACCAGTCATAAGCCATGCTTTATCTAAAAACAGTGAAACCTGTGTTACACTAGAAGAAGGTCCAGAATCTAGGGATTTTTAGCAGTAATGTAAATCTAGTTAAAGAGTATCTTTGGGTATCCTATGAACAGTGAGGATGTCTGAGATACTGGGCTCCTCTGAGACACATAGCATTCAGCCCATTTTCCAGTGACCACGCTCATTTTTCTGTCTGTGAAGATGCGATGAACTCTCTTCATCTGAAATCATAGTTTCAAAGACAGCCATGCATCAGTCTAACATTTCTACTGCTTAAATGCTCATACATTGATATATCTCAGCAATCACCTTTTTGTATTAATAGTATAATCACAAACAGGATGACAAAAGAAAAAAAAGTAAAACATTAGGTCACATGGTCTTTCAAGTGACCCTTAGCTAGAGGAGCCTGTGAGTACCTAAAAGCAGGCTTACCTGCCTTCCTTCACTACAGATTTTACATAAAAATCTTTCCTCCTTGTTGAATGGGCATGTTCTATCTTGCTGCTTTCCATACCAGGTGCTCGACTGAAGCAAGTGCTGCGAGATTTTACAGATCTGTGCTGAAATTCAGTCTACTTCCTCCCAACATGCTAGAGGTCGGCAGCTTACAGATTAAAAACATTCCATTGGGGGGCCTTTTGATAGTTCATAGCTTCCACCTATATCTGAATCATCTTTTATAATCACATGCTTTTCCTATTTAGGAAAGGAAACAGTGAAAAAGGCACCATGGGTTTTGAGCTAAACCATCTTGCTTYAGGAAGGTCGGTTTTGTAGAGTTTGTGGATAGAGAGCAATATGCCAATGTTCATTTTCTTGTTTGTGTTCCTAGCCGGCTTAGACTTCCTAGTCTTTAGCATATTACCTCTAATGCCTTAATTACAGCTTCAGCTATTCACTTTTTATATTTTTAATTTCAATCCAGTGCATAATACCTCTTACGATAGTCACTTCTGTAGGCGAGTCTAAGGGCAACTAGTCTGAAGCCACATAGTCATTTTGGAGAACAAATAATTCTGACAATCATTCTCTATGTCTGATTGTTTTGAAAGTAGAGAAGTAAATAGACAGGAGGCAATTCTGTGTAACAACAAAGGGGTGACACAGGATCATCACTGACAGGTAACATATCTGATTGGAGGATGATGGCCTCTTTCTGATAAGTGGTACTTACCATAAAACTAGAGATGGCCTACCACATTTGCTAATTTATATCTTCTTTCTATTAAAATTAAATTAGTAAAAGATAATTCTTCCACATATTGAAGCAGTCTATTTTTTGACTTTCTTTAGTGACATCTTAATTCCTCTGTGACATTTATAATTGTAAATGAGGGCTGAGAGCACTTTCAGCCACTGGACCACAATAAGAAAGTTAATTTTGTTAGACTAATCATCAAATTCAAAATAAAATAATGATGCATAAGACATTAATTTGTTTAAAATGAAAAGAAATCATGAACAGGCTACAGAGAAAATAATTTTGTGTCATATTTAAATTTAGTCACAAACAATTCAAAAAGTCTTTGGAGAAAACGACTACTACAGACATAGGTTTTTAAGAAAAGCAAAGGGAAACAGTAATGAATGAGGCAGCATTTTACCCTGCTTATTCCTGTAAAATCAGACACAGGCCTTGGGAAAGACACTTCAAAGTCTTACAGCAAAACCTCCACAGATTCTTCTTTGGCAGGAGTGCTTGTTTATATTCTTCAAGTTTTTGGAAGCATCATTTAAAGCTAAAATATAATTCCTAAGGATGTTTGATCATTTTAAACTCATTTTTTCTATTGAAGCATATTTGAGTAACTGTTACAAATAGAGAAAGTTTGAGAACCACAAAGAAAGAGGAATCTAGACATCTGAAAGCTGTTTCGGTTCATTTTAGAAACACTTGAAGTGAATTTTCTTGAAAATGAGTACTGTACTTTAGTACTTCACTTTAGTCTTAGCCTGCTCATTAGAGGCAGCTTTCAATCACAAGAGACTGGAGAAAATCTCACCAATTCATGTTTTACTCAAATATTTTGACCATGAGGACCTGGATAATAAGGAACCCAGCAGTGATGGTGACCAACCAAGTAGCTCTTTCCATCAATCCTCTCTGCATTTTGCATTTCTTAATTTCTTTGTGTCCACAAAATACTCTGCAACATCTGTTCCCCTCCTGCTGAGTGGACATTATTTAGCATGGTTAGGAAAGGAAGCTAAAGAAAGGGAAAGGATTGAGAGTGTGAATAAACCACCATAGAAAGAAGGTTTTATCTGAAGTGTGTTTTCAGACATGTGTGCCTGCCTGCTGGAGGTTTTCTAATCAGTGGCTGCAGTGCAGGCAGAGCCAGTGTGAGGCAATTTAAAATGCTGCCTCAAAGAATGGCTTGGAATGAGCCTGGGGAAAGATTCTTGAGAGAAAAGAAATAAATGAAATGCTAGAGGGAATTAAATCCCTACTGAAAATTTCATCAACCTAATTAGGTCAGCTCAGCCTGTAATTACACATGGAGACCTTTATCGCTAGAAATCTGTGAGAAGCTCTAAGGTGGGCGAGGCTCAGGAAATAGCCTGTTTTATAAAAGAATTTTCCCTCATATTGCAAAAGAAAAAGATCTGTTCCTGAACGGAGTGTGGAGTGGGTTGTTGTTGCTGTGTGTGTGTGTGGGGGGGTGCCTTCTGAGTAATACAAAATCCGCACCCTGGCTGAGGGAAGTGTTTCCTTACACAGAGGCCCCTCAGCTCTGTCTTTTGGACAATGGAAGATGTCCTAAAACCGTAAGGCTTATTTCAATCCAGATATTCTAATTCCCGCCTTCCAGTAGCCTTCCTGCACAAAGATGGATTCCACTACATAAAGGAACAAAAATACACCATAGATTTACATTTTAGGTTATTTTTCCTATTTTGAAGCAAGGTTCCTTTTCTGACATATTGGAGAAATGGCAGTGGTAGGAATCTGCAGGAGATGCTCAGTGATGTCTTTCAACCACCATATGTGGGTCTGGGGAGGTTCTCTCTTACATTCCTCTCAAGCTCTGTGCTTGCCTGCTGCAGGCTGCCTGGGAAGATTTTACCGTTCATTCCTACTACCCCTCACATGCTTTTTATTGATTCTCTACTGAAGGGTTTTTCTTTGCATCTCAACTTTTCCTAGCAGTTTCTCAGACACATTACATATTATCATATGATTTTTTGTTAATATTTTGTTAATTTGGGTAATATGTGCTAAATAGCTATTTTAAGATGTATTGCTAATATATGCAAGATTAATTGCTGATAGGAAAATATAGAGGAAGTTTAATGGACACTCATGTTTGGCCTGCCTGATACAC
Organism: Apodemus speciosus; assembly: GCA_002335545.1. Lineage (NCBI taxonomy): Eukaryota > Metazoa > Chordata > Mammalia > Rodentia > Muridae > Apodemus > Apodemus speciosus. The sequence continues at coordinate 68,759 of BDUI01001802.1, forward strand.
TGATTGCCATGATAACCACAGATTCCTTTCCATAGTATTTCCATGCTAGATCAGATGTTCATCGGCTGCTGTTTTGGTGGTTTAACTGGAACAAATGAGGTCAAGGATCAGATGCTTTCTTACAATAACTGTAGTATATATTCAGGCTAAATTCCCTCCATGCTCATCCTTCTGAAAATAAATGACTACTCTCTAGTGACTTTGTGCTGCTTTCCAAGAACCAAGTCTCAGTTTGCTGCCTCAGAAAGTCTGGTTTAACTCACACTCTCTATCAGACTAAGGAAGACATGGTGATTTTATATGTTAGATAACTGGCTTAAAATAATCCAGTCACTAGTTAGCTGATGTTAGAACCTGACAAACTCAACCACAAGTCCCTTGCCCTTAATTCTAATTCTGTGTTCTTCCCATAATACAGTACTCTCTCATGTCTTTTCTTTTAGTTGCAGGGTTTTAATGAACTTGACATTCACTTGAATAAGAGTCAAATGAATCTTTATAGGGGAAAAAGGAAAGGGCAGCCTAGATTTGCAGGAATTTGGAGAAGGGAGACTAAAGGTTGAGCAGCACCTTTCCTACTTTGGTCATCATGTGCCTTCCTCATCTAAAGATTTACATACCTAAAAAGTTTCCCATACTTCTCTGTATTGTGTATACTAAGTATAAGTATTAATATACTAAGAGGAATTCACAGGAAACATTTGGATGTGATTTCTAGAATTCCATGAAGCATTGTGCTGGAATGTTTGCTTAAGAGTGAGTTAACTACTGTACATTATAGCCTTGGGGACCAGGGAAAGAACAATTGGGGCAGAAACCAGGCATCCTGCTAGAGACCTTTCTTTCTGAAATTGGGCTCAGGGAGTTCCATCTGCTCAGGTCCCCAAGGAACTGGAACTCAATCCTTTAGTTCAAAAAGCATCTGGTGAGTTCTTGCCTGAAATTCAGCTTTTGTAACATAGCAGCTCCCTTTCAGGGAATGACAGATTTTTTATTTCTCATCATCTTCAGCAGATGCCCCATAGCCTAGAACTGTATCAGCAGTTGGCATAATTAATTGTAGTGCTTTCAAATACCAAGCTAGCATAACATGGTCTGGTAGGGGCCTCAATGACATTTTAATTCTAAGGTCTTGATATATTTTATAGAATATGACATTTTTTAGCCCAGCAGAAAGCAGCAATGGACAGTGGCTAGTACTGCGCATTGGATGTTGATTTCAGCTCCCACTGAGCAATGTGTCCAGTTTAAACTGGCCCATTTACTAAAAGTGATATTCGAATATGTGACACAATTACCCATTTTTATAAAATTTATACTCATATGCTCAGTTTGTACATGACATGGCATTTATAGTTGTCAAAGAAGAATTGACAGGGGTCAGTTCTCTCCTTCCATTTTCTGAGATTGTGCATTTGAAGACAGCTCTTCAGCAATGACAGCAAATATCTTTACCAGCTGAGCCATCTTGCTGAAACCAGTTCAGTTTTAACCCATGTCTACCATGTCTCATGCTCTGTGTTGGGACCTGACAGCCAATACCGACAGAACAAACTTACAGAACATGCTCCATCAATCAGGTAAGACAAGTCACCCTGGAAAGATCAGAAGCATAATCAATAGTGTTCAAGGAAAMCGTGATGATGTGAAAGACAAGGTGATGAAGTCATTTGTCTGATTCTCTTTGTGTATCTGAATGATTGGCATGGTATTATATGCAMTGTAACCATACACGTGGTGGTGGGAATGTTGGTGGTGGTGATGACAGTGCTGATCTACCCATAATTTGAACCTAATAGGAAGCTTACCACAACAACAATGACTATGTGGCATCATGCAAGCAATGATGAAATTTGTGTAGAAATACAAGTTTATAACTTTATCAAGGTTGAGCCACATTAAAGGAAAAATGTGAAATTCATCTAAAACTAAATGAGKATTTTACATATCTCCTTACTTTTTATTATTAGATGATATACCATTTTCTCTGTTTCTCTGGATCAAAGTGTTTATGTTTAGAAGAAAATTATTACTGTGTACTATAATGGTGTCCCTCCTCCCCACCCCYGGAAATCATCATTATTGAAACAGTCTTAATTACTTTCAAAATAAAAGATAATTTTCTTATTTAGAAGTATATGYTTTTGAATAATAGGAAAATGATATCCTCATCTTTGTTGAGAAAATAAATATTCTCTACACAGAGAAATTGTAGCTCTGATAGTTCTATACTAGTGTTTTTATTTGTTTTGTTTTGTTTTGTTTTGAGGTCTAGAGGTTTAGCAATATTAGGGATATGGGTGATTAGGCTGATAGTGTAATTATGTGTTACAGGGGACTATGGAGTTACTAGAAGTATATGGTGATTAGGAAATGCTGTAGTTAGGAATAAGTGGTATTTAGAAGCTTGGAACTATTAAGTTGACATACCTTTATGATCCAGGTCAAAGACTTAATTATCCTTTAAGTATATTCATGTTTCTGGGTCTTAGGTTCTAATTTTGAAGTAAATTCTAAACTAAAATGAACTAATTTTAAACAAAAATAGTCTATTTTTGGAAACTAATTGCATTAAGTTAGTTAAGGAGGAAAGTTTTACGATGAAAATCAGTCTCCCAAGACTGAGGCCCAACTTTGATCCTGGACAAGATATTTAAAGCTTCTGAACTTGTATAATAGTAAAATATTATGAACTAATAATAGACAGTCACACAGGGCCCAACACAAAGGATGATCTGTTCATTATATACTAATAGACAGTCACACAGGGCCCAACACAAAGGATGATCTGTTCATTATATACTTTCTTGTTCTTACCCTCTTAGGAATTTTAGTAATTTATTTTTGGTTCTGGGAATGTATTTCTAAGAGCATTCCAGTCCTTACTAGTGTTTAAGACTCGGATTCATTTTGCCCTGACCATGGCAAATATCATGGATGTCTCTACTACCAATCAATTTCTGAGGTTTTGTTATATAATCTAGGTTAATATTTTCCCCATCTAACTGTCCTCAGTGGTTGATAAGAATTTAGACTAAATGGAAAGTCACACCTTAACATTATGAAGACTAATACCAAGTGTGTTTCTTAACTTCATACACACTATGATTGTTAAAACAGCTACCTTCTTGCGTATCAGGAATTAGGAAAGATAAATGGAAAACCTAAAWTTTTTGGAAAATATGTGCATTTGTCAAGAAACTGAATTGGTTTTGTCCCCCTACCTCATTTTTTAAAAGTAAGTCTTTTAATATTTGAGGAAGATGTCATCATATTTCAATTAACATGAGTTTTGAAATAAATGTTTTGTTTTTCTGTATTCAGCATCTATAGAGCCAACTTTTAGGATCTTTAAATGTTTGTTCAAAGGCTTATTTAGTGTATACTCTTTTTCATGGTCCTCGAGCTAAACCATCTGTGAACTTTGGGATCAATCAAACCATACAATCATTATCACCTTAACTTATTGTTTAAACAGTATTTGGTTTATTATTTATATATAAAATATAAACAATTTCTGACAGAAGGCATACAACTAAAGGCTGTGATGTCCAGCTCAGTCATGCACCAGRAATGAAGTACATGAATAGCTTTGTGCCCAGGAACCTTGCTTGGCATGTGTAAACTATAGTGCCCATGATTGCCGTAGCAGCATATCCTTGGCTTCTTGAAGACTCAAGCTCATATTCCTCTCCCAAGTCCAGTAAGCCACAGTCTGCATGTTAATAAGATTCCAGGTGAYTGCAAATACATGAGAATATTTGAGAATTGAGAATCGCTGGGTAGCGTTGTCATCCTTTGTTACTTGGTWCACCACTCAGCACGCCACTGAAGCYTGCTCAGCACTCTCCTTACCCTAAAGGTGGGTAGACCTCAACTGCAGTGTGGAKTTTAAAAAGGTTCAAATGTACAACTTAGCCACTCAGCAGTGACCCTAAGGATCAGTGCATCTTAGAATCTCAATACCAGATGTTACAGATACTTTCAGTTCTGTGAAAGCCTCTGCAAGGACTTCTTTCAGACCTAGACCATCTAACACAGTTGAACTGAAGGCAGAGTAACCATAAAAAGACACATCGGGAATGTTCCCCAACAATCCACTTAAGGGGTAGCTGCTGTTTGAGGACAAAGTGGATGTATTGGCCAAGTAATAAGCTTTTGAATCTTAAATACTTGAAACTAAGCTCACTACAATTAAAATAGAATGCCTGTGTGTTTTAGTACCATTTTAAACCAAGGTTCATACTCCTTTGTTTGATTCTTAGAGTAATGCTCTCACAGCACAATTCTTTTCCTAGCCAAATGTGGCAAATCACTGTATAGGTTCACTGGGGTTAATTCTCACTTGTGTGTGCTAATATTCTAATTTGGAATTATCATCTTGTTTTATAGGTCATYGTTTATATAGGATTATTTTACTTTATATAATTTGCTAACTTAAGCAGAATTATATGCATTTCTTTCCATCTTAATTATTTCTTGATATAACACATTATGCCCTAAAGGAAGTAAACTCTCTCTTCGCTATAAATTAGATAGTGGGAGATTTGAGCCATTRAAGARCCAYTTAGGGAAAAGCTGCTYCTTCCACAGTGGGTTTTTTTTAAGTGTCCCCTAGTGACACTTCTTGGAACAACACTTACCTGTAGTTTTGTGATGAAAAAATATCTAAAAGACATCTTTAGCCAACGGAAAAATCAATACTGTTATTTCCAGGAAATACAGTGTTTGTGTTCATACAAAATCAACTCTAAGAAAGTAAAAACCTAAGTAGAAAAAGTATCACAGATATTACAAAAGCAAAGTGAATGTTTTATTAATTCTGCATGTAAAGTATAAAGTAAAAATTCAAATTGCCTTCCCATAATCTAGATCCTAAGAATCTGAGGCTTCAGGAGCAGTCCAGTGAGTAGAAGTGCTTGCTGTCATTGTGGAGGACCTGAATGTGGTTCCCAGCTCTGCRTRGCRGCTCATAATCACCTGCCACTTTAGGTCCAGGAGACCCTCATCTTCTCTGGCCTCCTTGGGAACTAAGAATACATAGGTTCATACACAATTTCAGACTTTCAGTAAACAATCATATACGTAAATAAAAATAAATAAAGGAATCCCAGGAAATTCATTGTGGACATTCTCAAGAACAAATAACTTCTAGATGCAAGTGCATTGGGAACTATAATCTAAGCAATAGGAAAGACTTTTACATGCTCATTTTCCATTAAGCTGTACTTAGGGGCTTCGATTTTAAAATCTCCTCTCCCCTCCCTCTTCCTCTCCCTCCCTCCCTCTTTCTGTCCCTCTTCATCTTCCTCTCTCTCTCTCTCCCTCTCCCTCTACCTCCTCCTCCCTCTCTCTCTGCTCTTAAATCTTCTTTTTCTATTTTTCTAAGTCTTACAGAGAAGGAAGAATATGCTGTAAAACAGAGATAGTTTAGGAAACAGTAAAATGTCATCAAGCCAGATAAATAATTTAATGCAGGAAAAAAGATATTCTTTTCCTTTTAGTCATTTTTCATTTTATTGTTCTAGAAGAATTAGCAAGAGGCCTACKGCCTTAGAAAATATGTGTTGTATAAAATGAGATTATTTGTTACCATGGTGGAGTAGAGTAGATCTCTAGGAATTATTCATTTTTTATAATATAGATTTACAGCTGTTGCATAAGCAAAGTCTCTCCRTGTTCCCACATTCTGGGAACCACTATTCTGTTTCTGTTTGTTTGTTTGTTTGTTTGTTTCTGTGAGGCACAGTATTCTAGACACCTCATGTAAGTAAAAATCACACACTGTCTTCCTGTGAGGGATCTATTTCATTGAGCATAACAAAATACTTGCACATAATGCAAAATATAGCAACTGAGAGATGAATTATACACTGTTGTTTATATATCATTCCATGTGTATATTTGTGTATGTTCACAAGTATGTGTGATAACAAGTGTGTGTGTGCGTGTGCGTGTGCGTGTGCGTGCGTGCGTGCGTGCGTGCGTGTGTGTGTGTGTGTGTGTGTGTGTGTGTGTGTGAAGGAGTAAGGAGAGGAGAGGGAGGACAATCAGATGTCAATCTTCTATCTAATTTTCTTTCTGATGGGGTCTTTCACTGGCCTGAAACTTGGCATGTCAGCAAGAATGACCAATGGGTCTCAAGCACCTGTGAGTCTCTGCTTATCCAGAGCTGGGACTGCAAATGGTGCACTTTGCTCCTCCTTTTTATGTATGTGGCTTTTGAAGATGAATTTCCAGGTCTCATACTTGATTCACAAGTACCTTATTGGCATAGGATCATTCTTGTCCCAAGTACACCATATTAGTGACCATTAATCCATTATGGACATTTGTTAACATGCACAGCATCTTATGAATGGTACTATAGTAAATATGAGTATAGATTTCTTTCAATATTCTTATTTTAGTATATTTGGATACATGTCCCTTTAATTGGTTAGTTGTATCATATATTAGTTGCACTTATAATTTTTGAGACATTTCTGTGTCTTTCTTAGCTATTACATACTTGCATTCTCCCAGAGAGTGGAATCGATTCTCATATCTCTTCCAACCCTTGTCTTTTAGTTACATTAGTTGAGGTGCTGCTGTTGCTGGATATTGAACCCAGGTCCTAGCTTACTCCAGAAGTTGCCAGACACTGTTCTTGTTTTTGTTCTGTAATAATAGCACACTGAATAGTACTATGTATTATCTAATCACATTTTTATTTGTATTTCCCTAGGGATTAGTATCATTAAAAATCTTTTCTTATTCCTGTGGTGCAATCAAATACTTCTTTGGACAAGTGTGTGTACTTTGTTTCCTTTTGTTGCTTTGTTTTTGTTTTTAGCTATTAGCTTTGTTTTTACTTAGCAGTTTTGATTATTTGTTTGATATTTTATTTCTT
>BDUI01001802.1:110110-130737 GCA_002335545.1 Apodemus speciosus
CTCCTCTGAGAAGGGGGATGTACCCTCTGGGTCCAAGGTCACGCTCTGGCATTTCAAGTTACTTCAGGACTAGCCTCATCTTCTCCCACTGAAGCCAGAAAAAGAACCCCAGTTAAAGGAACAGGATCTAGAGGCAACAGTCAAAGGCCTTGCCCAGTTGTTGGGGGATCTGCATGAAGACCTAGCTGCACATCTGCTACATATGGGCAGGGGGTGTAGGTCCAGTCCATGTGTGTTGGCTCAATCTCTGGGTGCCCTCAAGGGACCAGGTTAATTAACTCAGTCTTCTTGTGGAGTCCCTTTCCCCTCTGTTTCCCTCAATCCTTCCACTAACTTTTCCTCAACACTCCTAACCTTGATCTAATATTTGGCTGTGGGACTCTGCATCTGCTTCAGCCAGATGCTGRGTGGAACCTCTGAGAGGACAGTTATGCTAGACTTTTTGTATGGTGATATGAGTCCATGCAATACCATAATTCTCAAGCCATCAGATTTATAGTGGCATCTCCTGCTGTAAAATTCCTAATGACAGTGACTCTTTCCTTGAAGAGAGCGTGCGCTGAACATGATCTTTCTTATTTGTCCTTTTATACTGTATTATGGCTAAATCAGTGAAACTCATGTGAAAGGCATGTGGAAGAAATGTTGGAAGAGCTTTTTATGGGGGGTAGGTTGTTAATGCTTGGCCTAATGAAAACCTGTCTTTGATGTGTGTTGTTAAATTGCAGTACAATTGAAAATACACTTACAATTTCAAAGTATGGAAATGAGCACTGTCCTCATTAATCTTTGTAGTTCCTACRTGTTTGTTTTCCACAGTGATGAGATATTGATAGGTTCAATCTGGCACAGATCTTGTATGTTAAGGAATGGCTGCTTCCGAGTTTGAGAATGTATAGCAACRCCATGTTCATAAGATAGCATTCCACAGCGCTTGCCCCTCCTCTGCTCTTTCCATSCTTTCTGGCCCTCTACCTTTCCTGAGCTTTGGAGGGAGCTAGCTCTATCACACTTTAATCTTCTACTGCCAGGGAGAAGCYTCTTCATTTTTGTTTGCTTGTTAGGAATACAGAGCAAAGATAATACAATCTTTAATTCTGAACCTCTAAAATATCCAAACCATCTCCATGAATATTATAAATGTTTAGTTTCTCTTAAGCTAATTTTAAATTTTCCACTATTATAGACTTCCAGATAATTTATTTTATAGCCAACTTTTTGTTCTGAAACTCATGTACACACACATTTGCTAAATGTTAGAGTCTCCTTATACTGTATCTACTATGTATCTGTCATTCTAATCAAATGTTTGTTTCCCATTATCTGCCTACTTAGGGCTGGGGTCTCTTTAAAAGCAAACAGACTGCACCTGTTCATCCTTGCATTTTGCTTACTTTGTCCTGCCTCTGACACAGAGGCAGGAGGGCATTGGTTCTTCCTCTCTTTGACAATTTTTGATATAGCATTATTTTAAATATGATCTTAAATATATTTTATAGTCCTAAAGTCAATATTATTAAGACAAAGATAGAAATACTTACAATACTTAGATGAACATAGATCTATTGATATCTTGAATAGAGAAGACAAAGAAGAKCTATTTGGATAAWTCAGCACACTAAAGGCAGAGTATTTATAAGAAAATAAAATTTGCACTTCTCTAAGCTTCCYTCTAGTGTCCTATAAATTCTATCTACTGGAAATATTAATAATCCTTAGGATAAAAATTTAACTCCCCCCATAGACCTGTCAATGTGTCAGTTTGTCAGGAATATTCATTCATTAGAAATGATTTGCCATGATTCAATATGATATAATGGAATGCTTTATTTTTATTAGCCATGTGACTTTGAAGAAATTAAACTTCCTTAGGTTTTGAACTCTGCCTGGAAATGGCRATACAGAACTTTCATTGGAGAATGGTTATATTTAATTGGTGATAATAGCTAAAATTCTTACTGTTGCTGGTGTAAATCACTGGTGGMTATTATTGTGATCAACTTGGAGATTAGTGAGATTATTCACAAAAGGCATGACCTAAGCAAGTCTCTATTAATGAATGAATACACTAAGAAGTATGTTTGTTAAGCCAGAAAGATACAGATAAGATATGACAGATTTTTATTTTCCAAAATAAAATAGCCTCTCAGAGACCATGTGCTGAGAAGAGTCATGTTAGCATAGATTGTACTTAATCCTAAGTACTGAATTCTGGTGTTGGCATGTGGTTTAAGGCACATGTCACATGGTGTTAGGAAATGGTTTGGATGGTGGCTGTGGTCATCCACTCTTTAGAAGCTGAGACTCTAAGGTTGCATTTAGTCTCAGACTTCTATATGGTTCACTCAGACCTCCAGGTCTCTGTCTCCCAGTGGATCCACCTAGAGATCCCTCAGATATATCTTGCAACCATCTGGAATCTGAGAGTTGCTTAGGAATAACCCTTCTGCCATTAACACCTTTAGAATCTCCAACCAAATGATGACACAGAATGAGCATTTCCTTATTCCCCACTCATTCTGATTTGCCTCTTCTCCAGGATTGGTCACAGTGGAAGCTGGGTGGACTCCAGCTTTCCCCATTATGTCCTAATCCTTTTAAGTTCTTCCAAGTATCTCAATGCTTTGCCCTGCTAATGACAGGGGCCACCTGGAGTTGCCCAAGCTCTTTGCCCCTCTGTAATGTGATGTGTGTTTATGGACTTCCCAACTTACATTGAAATTTTATCATATATTAATCCTTTTAAATGTTCACAATCTTTTTAAAAAGATAATTTTCAGTGCTTGGTCTCATTGTGGACTATAAAATATCATCTCAGTCTCATAAGAGCATGATTATTTCTTTCTCATCTGGAAGAAGGAAAGAAACATACTAGATGAAAATCCACTGAAAGAATTATGACTTGAGACCATGAAGCATGTGAGCTGTGTTCTCTGTACATAGGGTTGGAGGACCCACTATTTTCACTTCACAGGATTCACCAAGCCCAGTTTACCCCTTTAGATTCTTTGTATGCTGACTGATTATCCTTCTCTGTGTTGTCTTGTGATAGCATCTCCACTGTCAGTACATTGTATAATGACAACCCAGCATCTCCTCTAGAGACATTTTATTGTTATCTTGATTCTTTGAGACATAGCTTCTGGAAATCTACTGGCAAAATTCTTTTGAAAAAATTATTCCSACCCTACCCCCAATGTAGACATTCTGGTTTGAGATTTAAAACTATACCTGGTTATCAAAGAGTCTATGCATGTGGTTCTTAATAATGTCACAAAAATATTATAATTCATGACTGTCTAATCCAGAATTTCCAAGGTAAGATTTATATCTAGGTAGCATACTTTAGATCTTCAGGCACACAGCTCTCTTGAATCCACAGTGATCAGGCCACAGAGAGTGCCTGTCTATGGTCCCTAGCAGTCTTTGTTTAACATGATTCAGGATACTCTGAATATTGTCAAGTGTTCCAACTTGCAAGCTTGTCTTAAAATAGACATTCAGTAATAGTGTTATGTAAGGAGACGTGTGCTGCATGCTACAACTGCTTTGGTTGTTTTGCCCCAATCCGGAAGACTCTAAACTATAGTCAAATAATTAAAATGTGGTTGGTCATGTCAGTGCATTTGCAAAGTTCAGAGCTGCTTTCTGTTGCTGAACCACCGAGTGAAGCAGAGATTGGCATGGCGAGCTAAGTGTGAGGACTCTTGCCTAAGTCATCTAAGATAGTTAAAAAACATTTTCAAATACATAAAACAAAACAATATGCTAAAATGGGAAGTGAAGATTGGTTTGGTGAATGGATCATATTTGTAAGATAATTTATTGAATAACATGATCAGTTCATCTAATGTCATTAACAATATCAAGCTTGATGCAAGTGCTATGGAAACACCCTCCATTTTATAGGGACTCAAACCCTTGCATTTTTAAAGTTACCTGATTATTTTGACCTTGTGCTTTTCTCAATATTCTGCTTTCAAACCACATCTTACCTCTTTGTTTTTTTCTGCAAAAACATTTTCCCAAGAAGCGGTCATTTTAACGTTTTAAAAGATTTTTTTCTTTTTAGTTTTGTGCTGGCATGAACATGAGTATTAGTGAGTATTTGTGTGCATCTTAGTGTAGGTTACATCAGAGCCCAAAGGATGTCACTGGAACAGGAGTTATGGATGAATGTGAGCCAGCCAACATAAATGTTGGAAATGGAATCCAGGCCCTCTGGACAACAGTCTTAGTAACTGAGTCACCTATTTAGGTCCATTATCTCTTTCTTAATACTACTTAATTACAGGTTCCTAAGATAAAAACTGTAGATATTCTACAGTATACGCATTGGAAATTTTTGTTTAGTTTTATGTTCTCATCCACAGTAAAGCAATCTGAAATGTGTCTGTGAATGAGCATCGTGATGTGGGAGCATCAAGTATTGAGAGGACTGATTKCTTAGATAGGATCTCAAGGCTTTGCTTTGAGTTGTCTGTACTTTTGCTTATAATCCATCATGACACTCTAGTTTTAAACATATAATTATAGTGCTATTTAGCATGAAGATCTAAAGGTTATATTTTGAATAATATTTCACACTGGAAAATTTTTGCCAAAAATTCTACCAACATACTTACAGAAGGTATTCTACCAGCAGTGGACCAAAGGGCTGATTTTATTAGCCTCCCTAAGCCTGAAAGCTGTTAAATTAATTGATTCCTTAAGATTTTGAAGGAAAGTAAACTCTAATTGTTGAGGTTTGCTTTTAACATGGTCCTGAACCAGAGATTTACTACCTTGTAGCAGTTGGTGTGATTATGGTTTTGGTTCAGTAGAAAAAGTAAGTAGTAAATCACTAGGTACAATCTCCCACATGCTTACCCCTGGAGTTCTGACTAGTTCCTATGAACATTAATGTCACTGCTTATTCCTGGAGTCACTATTATGGAGAGTTAAGACTTGTGGGGTTGGGAGACTGAAGTCAGAACATGGATGGCTTGCTTGATCTTTGAGGGGCTTCGTTTGCTTCAGTGATGTGGTCTATATGTTGACACTTCTGGAATTTAAAATTTTATTCTCCTATTCTTACTTTGTTAAGTCAATTTCCTAATCTATTAAATGAGGAACTCAGTTTTGTCACAGTGTCTGTGTAGCACAGTTCCATAGACAGATAGTATACACTTAAGACCATGATAACCAACTCAGTTGGTAAAAGGCTTGCATTGTAAGCACAAAGATTTGAGTTTCATTCCAATATCATACTTAAAAAAAATATTTTGACATAGTGACTCAGAGTTGGGAAAAAACTTTCGAGGCTCACAGAATTAGTCAGAACACTGTTTGATGAGTTCCTGGCCAGAGAGAGATTCTGGCTCAACAAAATTAGTCAACAAAATACAGATAGCACCTATGGTATGTATGGTATCTGAAACTGACCTCTGGTCTCTATATGAATGTTTATACATGTGCACATATATACACATGCACCCAAACCACCAACAGCACCCATACAGAGACACAGAGATAAACAAAAATGTGCTTCTCAGGAAGAGAAGTTTGTTATAGAGTCTTAGCAGTTTGTCATGAGGAATTAATAAGTCAAAATGCATGGAACTATGTCTGACTGAACACTTTTTGCCGTAATTATCCATTTGATAAAGGTAGTTTTCTTAATAACTATTAGACCTTTATAATGAACAGTGTATTTAATGACATTTACTAATGACACCATAAAACTTCAGTTACTGGCACTTGTTTTAACCACTATATCAGATTAGATTCATGAATCCTAGAAAAAGTATATTGTGGTTCTGTGCCATGACATTGCAAGTCAATAAAAACAGAAAGAATCAGTTATACTAAATCTGTTTTTATGTAGTCTTAATATTTTTATAATCATAAAAATGTCTTATTCAATTTTTTAATCCTGCATTTAAATATGATCTGNACTTGTGGGGTTGGGAGACTGAAGTCAGAACATGGATGGCTTGCTTGATCTTTGAGGGGCTTCGTTTGCTTCAGTGATGTGGTCTATATGTTGACACTTCTGGAATTTAAAATTTTATTCTCCTATTCTTACTTTGTTAAGTCAATTTCCTAATCTATTAAATGAGGAACTCAGTTTTGTCACAGTGTCTGTGTAGCACAGTTCCATAGACAGATAGTATACACTTAAGACCATGATAACCAACTCAGTTGGTAAAAGGCTTGCATTGTAAGCACAAAGATTTGAGTTTCATTCCAATATCATACTTAAAAAAAATATTTTGACATAGTGACTCAGAGTTGGGAAAAAACTTTCGAGGCTCACAGAATTAGTCAGAACACTGTTTGATGAGTTCCTGGCCAGAGAGAGATTCTGGCTCAACAAAATTAGTCAACAAAATACAGATAGCACCTATGGTATGTATGGTATCTGAAACTGACCTCTGGTCTCTATATGAATGTTTATACATGTGCACATATATACACATGCACCCAAACCACCAACAGCACCCATACAGAGACACAGAGATAAACAAAAATGTGCTTCTCAGGAAGAGAAGTTTGTTATAGAGTCTTAGCAGTTTGTCATGAGGAATTAATAAGTCAAAATGCATGGAACTATGTCTGACTGAACACTTTTTGCCGTAATTATCCATTTGATAAAGGTAGTTTTCTTAATAACTATTAGACCTTTATAATGAACAGTGTATTTAATGACATTTACTAATGACACCATAAAACTTCAGTTACTGGCACTTGTTTTAACCACTATATCAGATTAGATTCATGAATCCTAGAAAAAGTATATTGTGGTTCTGTGCCATGACATTGCAAGTCAATAAAAACAGAAAGAATCAGTTATACTAAATCTGTTTTTATGTAGTCTTAATATTTTTATAATCATAAAAATGTCTTATTCAATTTTTTAATCCTGCATTTAAATATGATCTGSTTTGATTTCTTAATTTTCAGGATGCTTGACAATTTTTTAATGCAAGTACTTCATTCTTGACCCTTTCCAACCATGCCCTGAATTTGCTTGGTCATCTACTACCTCTGTAATTTGTATAAAATATTTAATTTTACCAAATAATACTTTTGAGAAATAGAGAAATTTATATAGAAACCCAACAAGCCTAGAACGCGGGGGAGGTTCATGATGTTTGGATATTTTACTGTATTGAGTCACACTAATATTATGCCAGGCAACACAGCAGCTAAAGTTTATATTTCATAGTGCATTTTCACACTGTCTGCTTAATGTTATTGATGCAATGAAGGGCAAAGCAAACAAGCATGGCCAACTCCAACAGATTGTTTGCTAACAGTGTATTCAGCACAGAGCCAGCACAGATTGACAAGTATAGGGTTGGAATAGAGAACACTGATCCACTTAGCCACCTGAGCAGTGACCAGGCTAGCCCTCAGTATGCATTTCCAAACTGATAATCATAGCCCTGTTATTTCTGAGAAASTAAATGGTCCCCAAAAGACAGGACTGCTGTGGAAAGTCTAGCCACTGACTATCCAAGAAAACAGGGGCTGATAGTTAGTCAAGGTGCATTTTGAGCTGGAGAAAATAACAGTAGTCCTGGTGAGGAAACAGCCATTAGAGAGAGGGGGAGAACTGGCTGAGGGCAACATATTGAAAAGAAGAACTATGGTAGTTACTCTGGGACAAGAGAACCCCAAGGCTGCCTCCRTGTAAGAATGAACATAGTTTCCATAAGAAAGAAGAGTAGGATTCTGTTATACTTTTAAAATCAATAATATTTTCACAAGTTTATTCAAACTAATATTTGATTAAAATATTGAAACCCTCTTAACTCTAGAGTATCACCAAATGAAACAATTATCTTCTAATGAACTTAATTTTTTTCAGAGCTCATATAACATGTTACACAGTATCCTTTTACAGACATATAGTAAATGGAACTTTAGTAACTACAGTTTATGGAAAATTAATCTGGCCAGAGCACTGGGGACAATGTAGTCATCTATATATCCAGTGTAAGCTGCTCAATAATGTCTATATGGTCATCTCACAATATCTGGTGACTGCTTCTCTTATTAAAAATTTAGAAATTCTATCTTTTAGTGATTTATAAACATTTCACTAAAACAAAAAGACTTAGGGAGCTACACGAGATACTGATTTTTTTTTTTAAATTTTTCTTGGAAACCAGCACTTGCATTTTATCGACAACCAGAAAACACACATCTTTCTCYCAAGCATGAGGCTCCCATATCTGCCTCTCTCTCAAACTTATAGAGCCTTTCCTCCTTTGTCATTTGTGGTCTATAATAGATGAAATATCCATTTATTTAATCCTGACACAAAACTCGGTGTTCCCTGTATTGTGCACACATTTGATGCTGGTAGTTTTCAGTTTAGTGAATTTTCCTTGGCAAAAGCTCTGCTCTTGCCTGGGAACTGATTGCGCTTCCGCAGAGCCAATATGTTTCTCAGTTCTCCAATTTAAATGCTGCCAAGGATTTTCTAACATGTGCCATGAGAAATTCAGCTGCACACAAAACCCCATTCATTAAATAAACAGTTAACTAAGCATCCTCTGGCAAAAAGCACACCCCATCTAACTTCAGAAGCACTGGGGACCTTCCAAARGAAGTAATTAAAGATTGCATTAAAGCGAAATGCCCTAACAATTAAGTCATAATTGAAAAAGTTTCCAACATGGGGTCTCCATACTTTTTAGGGATTTTGGAATAAAAAAAMMCAAACAATTATATATATTCTAGTTTTCAACAAACCTAAAAGGGCCATATATCTCACTGTAGCATAAGCTCAATGCAACATGTATCCTTATCAGACTCAGGCCTACCAACTAACTRGATGGGATTTCAGGGACTGCCTATTTGGGCTTTCAAATGCTTTGATAAYTTTAAAATGATCATCCCAAATATTTCTTAAATTTTTSCTTAGCTGATGGAATCTTACAAAATGAATCCTTCATAAAAAGCAAGATAAAACAATAAGGTAAAGTAATGAAGTTTGGGGAAGATTCATGTACACATTCAAATCTGAACATGATTAATTACTTACCAGAGACATACTTTTGTTTAATATAAGTAGTCRCTTATTTATGTAAATACAGAGAATACTTCTCTTAGACACTTAGGACATTGCACACTAATTATTTTTATTTTAACATCATATGTGTGTTTTGTATGTGCCTGATGACACCAGAAGAGGAGTTAGAACCTCTGGGTCTAGAATTACAGATGTTTATGAGACATCTTGTAGGTGCTGACATTCAAAACTGGGTCCTTCAGAAGAGTGGCCAGTACTCCAATGCTCTCAAGCACTTCTGTAGTTCCAATACTTTGGTCTTTTAAGACTAGAATGTTGACAATCATGACAACACTTTTCTTGGTGCCCAAAGTAAAGCACTATCTCTACATGTCTGTGTGTGTATTATTAACAGTATGAGTCAAGACTTGAAACTAACTCATCCTTGAGAAGGAAGAAAACTGCTTCAAAGGGAGTCTAGTACTCAACTAAGGAGTATAACTGGTTAAGTAAAAATGACTGCATTCACACACACACACACACACACACACACACACACACTCTAAAAATTGTCATCTTGTATTTCATTTATCAGGTGATATTAAATCATAGATTTATATAACACCCATCCCCCACTAAGAGCAAATCTTGTTTGCAATATATTTTCATCACAGGTGCTACAAACAGCAGTGTTGGCTGTCTTAACTGTCAGCTTCTTTGGTATGCTTTGTGGTTCCCAGGTGGAGGTTTGAATGAGCWATACAGGCAGAAGGCTTGGAAAGAAATGGTTAGACRGTTTAGATAATCCGTTAATTTAGATGATTAGATTCCATGTTTTCAGGAAGTTTAATGGAGTTTTCCATATTTTAGTTCTGATAAATACCATGAAAGCCAGACAGAACACCCCATAGCAAGGACATTCATAAATAAGAGGCTGTACCAGATCCTCAGTGGCAATACTTACATAGATCACATTTTGTTCACAACTTTCTGACTGTCAAACGAATTAGCTTTGTAGCCTGGGTAAGCAACCTTGCCTCCTGATGAGATACCACTCAAGGAAATAAGTACTTCACCCACCTGCAAGCATCTCTGATGCACAGGCACCAATTTCTGAGGTCTTACTGAATAAAGCTGATGCACCCCCCATGTGATTGCTAGCATAGAATGAACATGATTATAACTGCATTTGCTGTGTGTCTGTGTTTCTTGTTTCCTTTTATAGCTATATATCTGGCCCCCATCTCCTAAAATATTTTTCCAGAATGAGGTCAGATGCCCTAATATACTAAAAAACAAAACATTCATTTTATGAATTATAACTTCACCACTAAGTTTGCTAGTAGGAACGTAATATTAAGCAAGATATGATTTCCTTGTGTTATTCAGAAATCCCTTTATGGCCGGATATAATGTTCTAAGCCTCTAATATAGGTACTCAGGAAACAGATACAAGGAGACTTTGTGTTCAAGACCAACAGAGAGTATAAAGTGAGACTTTATCTCAAATAAATAAAAAAATAAGTAAAAATCAGAAATTTCTTTAAGAGAAGGGAGAAATATTATAATTGCATTATAATCTTAAAATGAAAAACAGTCCTTTAAATAAATTTTAATGTATAATTTGCTATAYGTAGGTTGTAAGGATCAAAGATACTTGAATAGTTACAAATGTGTATCTTGCAAATACCACTATAGACATTTATCTTGTCCACAGAGAAAACATAAATCTCTATATGCTGTCATGGATGTACACTGTAAAAAGTATATATTGTAAATGGCTTAGCGGATATATCAGAATATATTACAAATCAATAATACCTAAGTGACATGAAGTTGAGCCAAGAAGAAATAGCTCAGTGAGACAAAATAGAATGTTCAGTCATAAAATCTTTTCCTATGTGGTGATCTTTAAAATCCAATGCCAAAAAGAGATATTCAAAACTATGTAGGTTTTAGTAAGTAACCATGAATAGGAGAAATCAATTTGGATTTTTCACCTTAAGCAGAAGTTATGTCACAGAAGTATTTAGKACAAATGACTAGAATCTAGCTGCCCTAACTGGCTAGGTTTCACCATCCTGTCTGATATGATATTGTAAGAGACTGATGATGGTCAGATAACAAATAGAATACCACAGCTTTACCAAGGGTCCTGGAGGTCTCCAAGCCTGTCTTCCAGGATTAGGACATGAGCTAATGTCTTGCTTAGGTGTGGGCTTGTTGATCATTTTATTAGCTCTGTGAGGGTCCAGAAGTCAGCTCACTGTCATTGCTTGTAGTATCAGTCTAGTTGTCAGGAGAGAAGTATTTCTGCTCCAGGGTCCAGCTTCAGCATCCTAGATAACTGCTCTTGTCTAAAAGAACCAGCAGGTCTTGTGCCCAGTAACTACCTTTGGAGATTCTGCTGTTTCTAGAGCACAGAATGACTGCTATTTAATACTGTGTGTTCTCTGTTCCTTAAGCCCTGAAGGAAGATGAGGCAGGTTAGACCAACACTCTGAGRAATRTGCTAGGAAAATGGTACATTCAAATGTCAGAAGCATGGTATTTCACAAGGAGCACCCACTGTAACATCGTAGCAGGGAAAAGAAAGACTTTATGCTGAATAGTAATTTATTTCATAATGTATGTATATATGTATACATACTGGATGCATATATGACTAGTTAATATATAAACACAAACTACTTTATATATCTTTTATTTGTACTTAGGGCCACTTCCTTGAAAAATGTAAAGTGTATAGTAGAAGAAATTTCATGGAACTCATAGGGGTAAGAATGCTAAACTAATTTTATTGGTTAATGTAGACAAGACATTCCTTCTTGCTCCTTTCAGCTCAAAGTAATCATACTGKTTTCTGATAASATGAGTTTCCTTACCAAGTTAGTAATGATTATAGTTWTCTTTCCCTCTTTGAGACTGGCAGATTAATCCTATGTTTGAATAAAGTCCCCAGACCTTTCCCCTTTGAGCAGCAGCTACTAGTTTGAAGCAAAAACTCTATTACAGGGTGTGTTATTTCTGTAGATTAATGAGAGATTAATGCTAAACTTATCTTCATCTGCTACTTTTAAAATAACAGTAAGCATTGTATTTTGTTGTTTCTCAGTAACCCCTTCAGTGTCTAACTAAAAGGCATCACTGGGGAACTACTTTACCGTTCCATGTYAAATGTGACGTTACTGAAGTTTGAGATCAATTTTCTGAAATTCATGTCCTAAAATCATTGTGAAATTATTGCTGTGAGAAAAGCAGGCACCAGAGTTTATTAGTGTTGATTCTTTGGCTGCTCACTGAGGATAGCACTGAAGGCTGCAGTATAGGAAATTATTACCCTGGGGCAGGACAGTCTGATTTCCAAGTTGTCTTTGTCAGCTTGCATCTAGAGTTGTCCACATGGCTTTATTTGTTGTATGTAGGAAGGGCAAAGCACTGATGTTTATTTACACCCATGTGGTCAGAACATAGAAAACATGTTAAAATTCCTCCCTTTGCTCGTGCTTTCTTTTGTTTTGTTATTAGACCCAATCTGCCAGGCTTGAAACTCAGTGTAGCCAAGGCTGCCTCTGCCTCCTGAGTGCTAGGATCGCAGGAACCACCATGCTTGACTTAATTTTCTACTCTCAGTCATAAGGGAAGTGAGTTATTCTTCTCTTTATTTTTTTTTTTTTGCTTTTAATTATAATCTGTCTTGGTATGGGTAGTGCAAACCTTATAGAAGCAAAATTCTGCTTGAGTTCAAGGCCTTTCCTGAGTGTTTTAACAAGGAATTTTAGATTTAAAATTCTCAAATATCATGTGTGTATCTTTGGTTATATGTATGGCATTCATTGATCTATATTATATACTTACCATTTTCCTTTGAGACAGGAACTCATTATGTAAACYACTCTACCCTCAAACTCCTAGTGATCCAACTACCTCTGCTTCCAAAGTGCTGGAATAAAAGCTATATACAAACATTCCTGGCTACTAATATATTTTTGAGAGATATATCACATACTATAATTTATATCACATACCAGTTATATCAACTTTGATACATTTATTATAATTAATTATAATTTAATTTACATTTAGTAGTATAGAAATTTTATATTTGAGTGCAAGTTGCTTGTACAAAATCTTGATATATATCATGAACAGTTATTTAAAACAAACTATAAACTGATTTTTTTCAGTCTTCTACTGGATTGGGTATATGTATAGGAGAGTAAAAAAAATTGCATTTTCTTAAGTATTTTACTTTAGTGTATGCCTAACAGTGCTTATATGAATGAACTGAACATATCATAGGGACATTACTTAAGAAATAATGCATTGGATATGRGTTTTTATATATTTAAATATCTTTCWTGAGATGTTCCTTGAACCATACCAACCAAGTGCAACTTCCAGATAGCTTGAAATGACTCTTATTTCTTGCTTGTGGACTACCTTCTGGATGTGTTTCAGACACATTCACTGCTATGCCAAGAAGAGTCATGAGGTGATCCCACATAGAAAAAAAATAAAAGGAAACACCCTCAGATATAACCATTCTCAAGTGTGGRAAGAAAATCCTGGATGATTTAAAAGGAGCCACTTGTGTCCTCTGGGTGGGCTCAATCCAGTGCAATGCCTAGACACATTCATAGTTCCTCCTTTCGGGGAGTTTTGCTACCCTATGCACTGTCAGAGTTTATTCTTGAAASACATCATTAGTGCATGTTAATTAATTAAAAAACTTCATAGAAATCTCTTAACTGAAGCATATCCTTATTTTTAAAAGTACTCATGTGGGTAGTAAATGTTTCCCCACTAATTTCACATACCCTGACTTCCTCAGAATATCTGTACGTATCAGTTGCTTCTGTAGAAGCCTTTAGCATAATGCTTGGTGCCTCTGTGTACTTTAAGGTGGTCTAAACTTTCTTATTTCTAATAGATTAGTGTTTAAATTTGCCTCAAAATAGGGAAACACATAGCATCTCAAACTAYAACTGGGCAATATCATAAGGGCAGACAAAASATGTGTCTTTCCTTTCTGGTTCAAATCACATAAACTAAGAGGAGACCCATCCAGGAGTTCACACATGGAATGCCTTTCCTTTTGACCTGTTCTCTTTAGGAAGTAGGAACATAAGATACACAGAGGCCACTAAGCAGGAGATAATAGTATGCAAATTAAAATAAGACTATATATATGAACAGTCAGTTATATATTCCATAACTGTAATTATTTGCTCTTCATTGTGGACCCATTTTTCATTATTATTATCAAGATCAGGTATTAATATTCAGTATTATCAACCTTAAATGCAACTCTACACTTACAAATTGTTTTGCATTCTTGTATATTAAGCATAGACATTTTAAAGTCTTTAACATATGAAGGAAAAGGGGAAATGTAGTAATAATGCATGAAAATTATATTGCAGATTAAATACAAAACAAACAAAAATTAAAACAAGCAAAGTGCAAAGTCTGAAAGTCATATCTTTTCTGTTTCCCTTTGACACATAGGTGCCAATGGAGCAAGGAGATGAAATTAAACATTTTGAAATGATTTAAAAATGTATCAACATTCCTCCAAGTTCTTAAAYTCTAAAATTAGATCTAAATGAATATTCACTGGCATCACCAAATGATTAGATTGAATATATATATATATATATATATATATATATATATATATATATATATAATCTCCATATATGTGTATGAATGTATTGGTTCAAAAGTGGAACTCTACTTTTTAAATAAGAYACAATCCCATGAGCAATCATAAGGTAATCCTATGATTAAGCATCATATTCTTTTAGAAAAGCAAAAATAGCTCATGCATGAATTCTAAGAAGGCTTAGAATACTTAAATCCACTTGTAAGAATAATTGAACCAGAGTTGGGTCATTATAAGAGTAAGTCTAACACTGGAAAACAGGGTAATTATACAATGTAGGTCAGATAAAAGAAATGTAGTAACCTCACAGTAAAAATATATCCATCCCAGATAGCKTTTCTGTTTTCCATAGGAGACCTTCAGGGAACAAAAATGGGCAGGAAAAATGAACAATATGTGTCTGCTCAGAAAATAAATTTTCATCTCTCTAGTTTTCACATGGACATTATTCACTGTAGAAGTACTTCGTACCCTATAAAATGAACTTGAACATAAGCTTTTCCAGTGTATAGGACAACTCATTAACAAACTGGTTATCCATAAACGGTTAAACATTTCCCTAGAAAAATATACTTGTGATACTTTAGTTTTGAGGTTGGTTCACAATCCCAAATTTTTGTATATTCTGCTTGCATGGCTAAACTATAATTAATAAAACCTTAGTAAAGCCCATGACCTGAGAACTTGGTTTGACAAAGTGAAAAAAGAATTTGATTAAGTTCTCAGTAAACATGTAATGATTACATATGCTAGGCACTGAATTAGTAATATGCAAGAGTGAGCAAGGTTCCTACTTACACAAAAATGCAGATCAAGGTGGGAATTTATTTTGTCTCAGCGGGGGGTAGTTTGTATGGCTAACTCTGAATAACACATCCAAAGGAAAATTTTCTACTTTTTCTCATTATCTTCCCAAATACCCTCACTGTTAAAATATACAAAACTATAAGATTGCAACTAAATTCATTTCTAACAGTTTCATTAATCTCACACCCTCCAACTGTCTTCTATTCGTAATGTCCTATTCATGAGATAAGACAGCTATTCATAGCCAAACATCTTCATGTCAGAAATGGCCACTTCTGTGAAAGCAGCTTGAATTTACAACTAACAAATTACTATTGATGAATGGAGGCATCTGAGTCACGCAGATCAGAAAATTCTCAGTCCTAATGAATGCCCAAATTATCTCCGAATACTAACATAAAATCCTCAAGCAATGATGAAAAATTAACAGGCTGAGTAGCACAAAAGTCATGATGAGCGCTTTGAAAATTACTAATAAAATACATTTTCTCTACTGCTAAAGATCTCCAAAGAAAGAGGACCCTAAATCATCTTCCCTGAGGCGTAATAGCACTTCTTCCTTTCAAGACAGTATTCTTAAGAATTAGTGTAATTCCTCTTTGTGATTGCTTTAATTCATTTTCTCTTCTTTTGTTGTCAGTCAATGCTTATTTAGCCATTGTACATATTTATTCAAAGAATAAAGGATATCCAGAGCTTTATAGTAATCCATCCTGAAGATAAAAGAAATCTAAAGCCACGGGCTCAACATTGAAAAAGTGTCACTTATTTATTTGATGAAAATCAAATATAAAAACCAATTATGTGTATGGGCTTCATTTTCTATTTTTTCTAATTAACAGAAAACAGTAGAAGTAATTTTTCAGATATGATAAAGAGATAACTATCTAGTTTCATGTAGACTGATATAATAGCTATTATTTAGGACTTACAATGCAGTTGACCTTGCCTTGCCTTGCCTTGATACAGATTTTTCTCTCTTATGTGCATCTTCTTATTTAATCATTACAATCATGCTGTTGTATGCTACCTCTTTGAAATGAGAAAGCTGAAGTTTATAACGACCATATGTTTTGTAATGCTCATATCTGAATTTAAACTCTAGAAGCTGATTCTTGAACTTGAACTCTTAAACATTGACATAGAGAGCTAATCACTGACTTGTCACATCAAGAAGCTCTTTATCTATCTGGCGTCAACTGGCCGTGCCTTTGAAATAAATATCTACKGTGTTGGTTTGGTTCATATTATTTGTGAATAAATGAATTTAGAACAAGGCAATATTGTTTTATGTGAAATTTTCAGCCCCATAGATGGATTTATACTCATCTTTATAATAAATAACTAATTTGTCCTTATGCTGGTATAAGTTATATGTGTATAAATGTGATTACCCAGCAAATGCATTTTGTAAAGAAAAGATATGATTCTTCCTTTATATGAAAATACTTATGAGTTTTGCTAATTTAATGTAATAACTAATGCATGATATTAAGAGCTTGCCAATTASTTTTCCCTGTGGGTTATTTCATATCCTAAAAGCCCTATAACTACTCCTGGGCAACAAGAACCACCTTGTCTGTTTAGATGAAGTGCCTTGGAAAACAAGAGTACAGGAAATTTACCTAATACTTGCAAAAATTAAAAATANAACTTGTATCAAAAAATTTACTTCTAATTTTCCTGTTCGGGAAAAATTTGTTTCCTAAGGGTCATTACCATAAAAATGTTGGGGATTAGGTTCCTCTCTATTTTTCTGGTGTAAACTAAGAAATTTGGCRAAATGGAAAGCAGAAAACAATAATAAACTCTCTGCCTGCCTCAGACTTTCTAAAAGACATAGTTTTTAATTTATCCTTAGGAACCTTCAAATAAAAGAATTAAAGCAAATGTGGGAGCATGGCATGATCTAGTGTTTGAAATATTCAGTTACAGATGGTATCAGGACTGCATATATACCTAGAATACAATTTTAAAAATTACTTGAAGAAGAGATTAATTTGAATAACATAATTTTGACTCAGTTTATAACGGAATAAAGCAAATCAGATTATCTTGTCATACTTGGAGTTTCAGAAAACTAAAATAAAAAAAAACAGAAAACTATGTCAGTTATACTTTAGAAATAAGATAGTAAAAATATCAAGTTATTAGTAAATGTCAAGGAGCATGACAAGACCAAATCCATCTAGTACTCATTTGATAACAGATACTTATGTTTTAAATACTTAGTTCCAGAATTGTGTGTGAATTATGTATATATGTGTATAAATATATGCACTAATGTATGCTTGTATATGTCATAGTATACATAGTAACATGTACCTAAAGAAAAAAAACTATYYAACTTTTCAATGGAGTCTATTATAGTCATACCAATTTTTAAACAAATCCCATAATTCTTGTGCAGAAGACATCTAACGTCATGTGCTTGACRTCTTTCTTTCATCATCATTACTGCATTATCATCTGATGCATGTAAAGCTTCACTGGAGAATACCAAAGACAAACACCATCTACTCTTACTTAGAAAGCTCAGTTTTGTATTGAGTGAATAAAACATTATTTTTAAGTTTTATTTGCAAATCAGAAGAAGAATTAAAGCATGAGATAATCCACTAGAAAAAATGGGCATCCCTGTGCTTGTTGGTATTTTGATGGCAAATTACTTTTCTGTGATTAAAGTATCAATTATGAAAATTGGAACAAATACTGAGGAAAATTAAGCCAAGTTTTGCCCTTCAACAAGTTGAGGAAGGTGGCTCGCATTATGTGAGCCTTGCTCAGAGGAGCATTTTAATAGCTGCAGTTGTTAATATTTTATATATAGTATTTTAATTAAGTTCTATATTTGTACACTGAATTGATCTGCCATAGATCTGCCTTTTAAAATTTGAATGAATACATTTGCAGGTTCGTTTTACCCAAACAGTACTCTGAATTTTGCGCTTGAGATGCAAGCATTTGTAGCTCAGTTCAAACGAAGAAACATGTAATCTCAGCTAAATGTACCCATTTTTATATCCGTTATGTTCAAAGGTTCTAGGAAAATGGTTTTCTGAATCTCAAAGAGAAATAGTGTGGCTCTTTGAACAAGACAGCTTGGACTGCCTTCTGAAGTGATAAAAGATTGAGTTCCTTGGGCGGCCCTATATAAATTCCCCAAACCATTTAGAAGGCCAAAATATTTTGGTTGTAGGGACTGAGCCTCTGAGTTACTCTTTCAAGCAACTGCTTTCACTGACTTAGGTACTAAATAATTAAAACAATCATAGTTATTTGATGTCAGTGTAACTACTGATTTTCTTTTTTATTCTTTTTCTTTTTTTCTTTTCTATATTCTTTGTTTACATTCCAAAGCCTTTCCCCTTTCCCTGTTCCCTCCTTACCATATRTCCCACAAGTCCTCTTTCCTCTGACCATTCCCCAATCATCCCCCACCTTTTCTCTGTTCTGATATTCTCCTACAAAACTGGATCCAGTCTTTTCGGGACCAGGGTCCTCTCCTTCCTTCTTCTTGGAATCTTTTGATTTGCTAATTGTGCCTTGAGTATTCAGAGCTTCTGGGCTCATTAATATCCACTTATCAGTGATTGCATTTCATGTGTATTCTGTTGTGATTGGGTTAGCTCACTTAGGATGATATTTTTCAGATCCAAACATTTGCCTANCCTGGGCAACAAGAACCACCTTGTCTGTTTAGATGAAGTGCCTTGGAAAACAAGAGTACAGGAAATTTACCTAATACTTGCAAAAATTAAAAATAMAGTACCAGGACCACTGATTGAATAGACTGTGAAGACTGTTTCACAAGTTGTAGTTCTATGTCTCTCAACAGTATGCAGCTATTAGCACAGCYTGATGCAAGACAGATTTTGGTATCTTAATTTTAGTAGGGTTTGTGGGGAATTGCAGCATATCAACTTCTCATAATTATTTTTCAAGATAAAGATACATAATGTATGTCTCTATATCAGTTTCTGGATTTACATATCTTTCCATTTTGACTAGACAATCAAATGGTTGTTATTCAGTGAGTTGATAGCTGAAATTTATTTGTTTGAAAAAATACAATAAAATCAATTACTATTTTTGGTTTTTCAAAATTACTTCAAAATTCTGTGAGCTGCAGAAAAGTTATACATATTCAAATATAAAGTCTAGATTCTCACTGCTATTCTCTACCCACAGGTTGTATATAAAAATAATGATGTAAGGCTGGAGTTATCGCGACTTGCCAAGCAAGGAGATCCTAAGATGAAGATCCATGGTGTGGTGGCTTTTAAGTGCGAAAACGTGGCAACCTTAGACCCAATAACCTTTGAGACCCCAGAATCTTTCATTTCTTTGCCTAAGTGGAATGCAAAGAAAACAGGCTCAATATCATTTGATTTCCGTACAACGGAGCCAAATGGCCTCATCTTGTTTAGCCATGGCAAGCCAAGACATCARAAGGATGCCAAGCACCCGCAGATGATTAAGGTTGACTTTTTTGCTATTGAAATGCTGGACGGCCACTTGTACCTCCTCTTAGATATGGGATCAGGTACTATAAAAATCAAAGCCCTGCAGAAGAAAGTCAATGATGGAGAATGGTATCACGTGGATTTCCAGCGTGATGGACGGTCAGGTAATTTAACATTTTCCTTTGTTATTAGAACCTCCAAAACCCAAATGATCAAATGGCTTGTGCTTTAAGCAAACAYTTTCTAGGCATCAAGGTAAGGCATAACAGATCTTGCAAGAAATTTTATCCTGAATTTGCAGATCAGATTTTAGAGTGAATARACTCTTAATAGACTCAGCTATTTTTTTATTTCATTGGACGTTTGTAAGTATTGGAACATTTAATAACAAAATGTAAAAAATTTAAAAAAATCATGAAAATGTATCAGGGTTATGTACAAAATACTTCAGTCTCTGTGGTGAGATTTAAATCTACCTCTTAGCCAACTTTTCTTTGAGATGTTTGAAATTCCAAGAGAGGGTGTTATCTCTTGGTTTCATTTTCTGCCTTTATTCTCTTAAAAGGGAAGTTTTCTCAGAACACATACTATTTCCACTGCACTTTATTTTTTTCCTTTTTTTAATTGCATATATTCTTTATTTACATTTCATTCCCCTTTTTCTGGTTTCCCCGCCCTCCCA
>BDUI01001803.1:44081-64749 GCA_002335545.1 Apodemus speciosus
TTTTTTTTTTTTTGATTTGGTTTTTTTCAAGACAGGGTTTCTCTGTATAGTCCTGGCTGTCCTAGAATTCACTCTGTAGACCAGGCTGGCCTCGGACTCAGAAATCTGCCTACCTCTGCCTCCCAGAGTGCTGGGATTACAGCCACCACCGCCCGGCTTACTCTTTTTTCTTTAGCTACATTTATTCTATCATTCCATCTGTAAATAAATAAATAAATAAATAAATAAATAAACAAATAATAAAAAGTTTTTTTCCAAGACAGGGTTTCTCTGTGTCACCCTGACAGTCCAGGAACTTACTCTCTAGGCCAGACTGGCCTTGAACTCACAGAAAGATCCACCTGCCTCTGTGTCCCAAGTGCTGGGATTAAAGGATGCGCTACCACCACCCAGGGAATTTAACTTTTTAATGTATTTTATTTTTTAACTTAAATGTCATTGTTTATGATCTCTTATTTATCGTATTTTGGGGGACCAGTTTTTTCTTTCTCAGACATACTTACTTGACATTATTTATCTAATAATCTCAATATCTATAGTTGTGGGTCTAAGTGTTGTTTCTTATTTCCACTGTCTTCTTGCCGGTGGTGATGGTGGTGGGGGCGRGAGATTGAGCTGATTTTCCTGTCTCTCGTCTAGAGAGAACTGACTGTGCGCTTATCAGTTTCCTGACGTGGAACACTTTTGTCCTCAGAGCCACAAGTTAGAGAGAGAGGCAGCTAGAGCCCTCCTGGGTAGGGATTCTCAGTCAGATCCTTTCCTCCTTACTCAGGTTGTTCAGACTCAGGTCAAGGCACCCTGTTATCGTCTTCAGTTATTAAGACGTAGCCCAGAATGGGCCAAAGTCTCTCATCATCAGTACTAGGGACTGCACAGGGTTTCAGCTAATGTCTGAGTTCTCCGCTCTCCCCTGGAAGTCTACTGTGCAGTGGCCTCTCAGAGAGATGCACGCTCTTCCTTATTTCATGTGAAAGGCCCGTCTGCTTGCTGCATGCTGTCCGTGGACTGCTCAGCAGTATTCTATAAGCTCTGTAAGTTTGTCTGGCTTCACTAGACCTGCCATCACTTTTTTAACTTATGACCCTTCTACACACATGGGAGAGGAGAGAAAGAGGAAGTAGAGGTCTCCCGACCTAATACAGACAGAGGCTGGGTCAGTATAAAATCTTCCAAATGGAGCCTGTGGTTACAAAAAGTGTGTTTGTGTGTGTGTGTGTGTGTGTGTGTGTGTGTGTGTGTGTGTGTATACACGTGCACATGTGCATGCATATTATATAGTGGTCAAAGGACAAGTGGTGGAACTTGTTTTCTTCTAACATGTGGGTCTCAGGGAACAAACTCTAGGCATCAGACCTTGCAGCAGGAACCTCTCCACCCAGTCAGTCATCTACTGGACCCTTTCCCATCTTTTGTGAGAAGTTACTAAGTGAGAAGATTGCCACTGATGGAGAGGCAGCTGATATACACCACTTGTAATAGGTTTGTACTGTTTGATTTGTTACTGTTTGTGCTTTTCTAATTAAAACAACTCAAACAAAACACAGCAAAATGGGTTCTGCTCTCATTTTGAAAGTTGTCTGGCTTAGGAGGGCAAAGGCATCAGTGAGGTCAAACAGCCATGGACTTACCAGGGTTTTATGTCAGGAGACACTGTGGGCGATGAGTAGAGCCACCACAGTCTTGTGTCACTTGCTCCCTAGAATCTCTGACTCTTCAGTAACTGAGAATGGACAGTAGGAGGAACCTCATGCCTCATGGATATCTCATGGAGATTTCAGGACTTGCCCTTCCGGGAGACCCAGGAAACACTCTGAAGTACATTCGTGAGAGTGCGGGTCGGAGATGAAAGGGATAGAAGCTTCTGAGGGTGAGGAAGGGGTTTGCTCTTGAAGATGTGGCCCAGGGCTTATAAGAAACAAGATGCTAGGGCTTGGATGTGCACCCTCTCCACCCTGGACCCAGGGGAATGGGGTGGGGGGAGCCTGAGAGTGCAGGAGCTGCGGTAGCCGGGGGTTCCATGAGCAGTCTTCTCCCAGGGAGACAGTGGACTGGGTGCTGGACTCCAGGATATTCAGGAGGAAATCTAGTCAAAGGAACTTGCAGAGCCCAGTGAGGGGAGTGAATAGCTAGAGAGACAGAGCACTGTGGTTTGAATTTAGTCCATGAGAAAAGGAAGGGAGGCCCAAGGAGGAAAGCAGGAAAGGACTCTGCGGGCCTACCCTGGAGGGCTGGAGGCAGATGGTCAATGGCGGGATTTCTCAGACTGCAATTCTGAGGGACACTTCACGGTTTTTGTGTTTTTTTATTTTAAATTTTTATTTTTTTTTTAACAAGCAGAAAGTAAGAGTGGGAAGGTTTGGCCTCTGGAGTTCCGAGTGGTTAAATAGCAACCAGCTTGCACCTTGTAGTGAACATTCTTGACTAGCCAGGTTGCCAATCAGAGCTGGCCCCGTGAGGAACAGCCAGGGTTTAGACCTTCTGATCTTCCAGCCAACACTAGGATTTCAGTGGTTTTCCCACATCACCCTGGGTTGCCCTAGAGAGGTGTTGAGAACCGAAGTGGGTAGAAAGACCAGAAGCCAGGACAGAAGGCTGCAAAGACCCTTTACTGAAAGAATTTCAAAAACTCTTCTGCCAAGTACTCTTCCTTCCACCACTGACATGTCTGGCTTCCTTTGTGGGACTGAATTTTATACTGACAAGGAAGAGCATGGAGACACTTCCCAAGTGTACAAGAACAACAAAGGACCTGCAGGGTGATTCTTGTTTCCCATTCATTTAGCCAGGCATCAAGTTTTTCACAAATGAAAATGTCATGGATTCGCCTTGGCTTCTTTTATTGGCAAGAGGGGGGTGGGCGGGTAGAGGAGACAGATGCTGTCAATAAGAAACGATGCTTATGGTCATTTGCAAGAGGAAAGACAAATGCCTTTGGGTACAAAAAAGGCAGTGGTTGTGAGAGCAATAGCACGCAGGCCAGTGACACTGAGAGGGAGTCAGAAGAGTTCCCAGGTATCAGCTGACCATTCTCACTTCTGTAGGTATGAGGCCTGCTGTCTTATAGACTGCCTTCCCGTTGCTTGGGGTTACTAGAAACAGAGCCTAAGATATGGACACTGGTGCCAAGGTATTAACAGATACACGAGGAGGTGTCTGTGTATGTAGGGGGAGACAATGTGGGAGAGTGAGACGGGGAGGGGATGAGATACTAAGAAAGGTGCTTCACTGAGCYAGCTAGCTGTCCCTAAGACTGACTGCAATGCATCCAACACACAAATCTCCACACAGCACAGAGCTAGCCTGACCACCAGGGACCAGGGAGCAGTCATCCTCCTGCACTGTTGCCCATCAGGCCTTTGTTGAGGGTTGCTTTCTGGTGTAGGCAAAGGGTGAGTACTCACTTAGAGAAGTGAGTCCTATCCTACCGCAGCAGAGGTCAGGAAGGGTCTGGTGACTAGGAAAAAGTTCCAGGCTCTCCTGCCACCCCTCTACATCCAGGGTGGATTTGGATATTAGCAGATGTTTCCTCAAGTGGTTAGAAAGGAGTGTCAGTAATGTCTATTTAGAGGAAATAGTGGGGGAGTGGTCTACTCCACCCTATGGGGAGTCTGGCGGCCTCGTCAATGTCTCAGAGGATCTTCCAGTTACCTTGTGAGGAGAAATGCAAAGGCTGTGGTCTTCGACTTGCCTTTTCAAAAAAGCATGGTCCATAACTGGAGATGTGCTCAGTTGGAAGAATGTGTACCTAGCACGCAGGAAGCCTCGAATTCAATTCCCAGTACCACGTAAACTGGGCCTAGTAGCACATGCCTATAACCTCAGCACTGGGGTAGAAGCAGGAAGATCAGGAGTTCATAGCCATCCTCAACGACACAATGAGTGTGAGCCCAGCCTGAGTGTCTTGAGCATGCCATCCATGCCAGGAAAAAAATCAATGAACATATGTGTATGTTCCACAGTCAGAACTTACTGAATAACAATAAATTCATAAGGTYTAGTAATTTCAATGAAAACAAAAATCTCTCTTGGTAGCTTATCTAAGGCTTGATAAGCATTTGATTTAAATTTTAATTATGAAGTTATTTACATTTATATTATATTAAATTATTAATATTAATTCTCATAGCATATAGTATATAATTAACTCTTTACTTATATACAGATTAGTGGCTATTGAATGAGTGTAAGTTAAAGAGGCTACAGCCTATTTTAAGAGGTTTCAGAAGCAGGCGGCAAAAAAGTCTGTTGATAAGACAAGAAACCAGGCCATCTCAGGGAGGAGGAAGCGGCTGGAGCCAGGTCTGAGAGTGAAGCTACAGGCTACAGTTTTGAGGTGAAAGGCCAGCCCAAGCCTGAAGGTGGAGATGGGTCAGGAGAAAGACATGGGTCAGGGTCAGGTGCAGACAGGTGAACAGGCAGTGGAGGAGGCTGCACTGACAGCAGGAGACTGAGCCAAGTTAGGGATTAGACTTTGTGGTTTCTGCTGTATGGCAGAAACATTGACAGAAGTTAGAGAAACAGATGAAAAGATGACATCACCAGCAGACTTAGTTACTGTTCCGTTGCTGTGAAGAGACACCAGGAGCAAGGAAACTCGCAAAAGAAAACATTTAATTGAGGGCTTGCTTATAGCTTTAGAGTATTATTCCATGATCATTGTGGCAGGAAGCCAGGTGACAGGCAGGCGTGATGTCAGAGAAGAGGCTGAGGGCGTTACTCCTCACCCAGAGGTGTCAGGCAGAGAGAAAGCTAGATTGGGTCTAGCTTGTCTTTTGAAACCTCAAAGCCCACCCCTACTAACACCCCCTTTTAAACAAGGCCACAGCCATCCACTGAGACCACACCCCTAGTCCTTCCGGAAAAAGTTTTACTAAGTAAGGACTAAGCATTCATGCATCTGAGCCTATGGAGACCAGACCATTCTTACCCAAACCATCACACTGCTCGTCATTGTTTATCGGAGGATACCAACTCCCATGATGATTTCTAGAACTGAGCGCTGCATAAAACCCCATGGGAAGACAGGGCTTAGTTTGATGTTTGCAAATCCCACACCCTGAGAAAAGGAGCCAGACTCCTTTGGGAACAGGAAGGTGTGACCCAGAAAGTTGAAAGTTCGCCTAGCTCTTCCAGTGGGCCAGGTGTCTCTGACATTAGGTGGCTAAGAGAATCCCCAAAGGAGAAAAATCKCTGCTAATTTCAACTTGCCTTTATGCTCAGAGGGTATATGCATGATACAAGTGAAACATATCCACTTTTTCTTAAGCATTGTTTTTTCACAATGATCGTTCTGATGAATAAAATGGAGGTTTGGAGAGAATCTCTCCCACTGACTGGGGAATTATTAGACCTAAGATCCCAGTGGCAGCTCCGAGCATGCACGCTTGTGCGATGTAGGCAGGAACACAGTGCCTGTGTGAAGGACCGCCTGTCACACAGCAGCCCTGCACTTATCTGTCCCCATCCTTTGAATTTATGAATTATTTATCGAACAGTCTGAACTGAACTTATTGTGCAGACAGTTTTGATACTCCCTCTCTCTTGCTTTTGTTCTATGACACGTCTCGAATTCTTTCCCCTTGGTCTGAATTCTGAATCATACACTTCATTGTCATAATGAACTTGATGCACAGCTCCGCCTAAGCTCATCTTGGCTTCTGGGGGAGGGTCTTTGAAGGCATAAGACTCGGCTTCCCTTCTCACCCACTCCTCCCCTCCATCTGGGTCACTCTCTCCTTTTCTGTATTGAGGGCAATTTCTGCTTAAGCCCTCTGCTTGTGATGGCGGCTGCCTTTGGCTCTATGACAGTAACTCCTCTCTGGGACCATTTGGCTACCATGTGGAAGGCCTTTTGGAAGGGGCCTCTGACCTCACCATTCTGGGGTAGAAGACTCATTATTGTGGAACTCTGTCTTCTTGGCATAACTTGGCCATTATCCTCTTGCACTCTGAGCAGCTGTGATCACCCCACATGGCATGTCTGAGCAAGACTGGACCCATTAATGTTCCATCATGGAGAGAAGAGGGGCTCGTGAGGAAGTATAGGTAGTTTGTAGTTGTTGGGATGAAGGGCCATGCGTGCTCACCCTTCTTTAAGGGTTTATAGGCAGTTAACAGTTTGGGAATGGTGAGAGAGATGTTTACTTCAGTAGTATAGCCTTTGGCAAGTTGTGTTCCCCATCATCCTTGAAGTATCTCAAATTTAATTCAGTGTTCCTTCAACCTAGATTTGAGTGGAATTATTTATTTGATCTCTTATTGGTGTTCAACTGGGTAGTGAATAGACATTCCTTCATCTCCCCAGGGAAAGTTCATGTGCAGCCCATTCCAGCGTAGGAGTCCTCCATCTTTCTTTCATCACTTCCGCCAGGATGCTCTACTCTGGAGCCTTATTGCCTGAGGCCCTCTCACTGGTTCCCTACCTCCTTTGAGTTGTACATCAGTAAGAAAGCTCTATCATGGCTACTTTTATTCTGGCAAAATGCAAATGTGCTTGATCTTTCAAACTGTAGAGACTCAAACTACCCTCTGCCACCCTACTATCCCCCTGTAACTTCCCCCCAGACCTCTTTTCCTGACTAACCTGCTAGGAGCTACATCAACACTTACTTGGCATAAGCAAACATTTGAGAATTTGTAACATATTTTTTTCTTATTTTTTTAACCTGTCCAGTTACCTTTAATGATTTTCTTAGAATATATATTATTTAGGATTGAGACCGGGAACCTCCAAGAATGACTTAAATACTACTGACAGTTARGATTGAACCTTCAGATCCTTTCCCATCCCCCTTCCCATGGTTAATCCATATTGGAGGGAAGAGGAAAGTAATGTTTGGGGCTCAGCTTCCTCTTAGTCACCTCTAGAAAGAGGAAGGTAATTATTTGGAATGCAAAAATCTGTTTTCCTCAGTGTAATTTCTCAATCGTAACAGTAATAATAATTTTCAAAAGGCCAACACAACACCCCATTCTAATTATGGTAATTAAAGACCCCCACGGTATTACTCTGATATGTGAGTTGATTTGGAAATGCACATAGAAAGGCCATAAAGCACGAGCTGTAGGCAGCAATGCACTGTGCACCTGTCTGAAGCCTGGAAGAGGCCTAAGCAATGTGTTCATAGGATCTTATGTTTTTATGCAATTTGATCAAATACGAATGTATGTATTTTCATTTGTATGGTTTGGTGAATACGTGCATTGTGTGTGTGTATGTTTGTGCATGTATGTATGTATGTGTGCATGCATGTGTGCATGTGTGTGTATGTCTGTATATATGTGTGCATGTGTGTATGTATGTATATGTGTGTATATATATGTATATATGTGCATGTATGTATGTATGTGTGTATGTGTATGTTTGTGTATATATGTGTGTGTACATGAGGAGGCTATAGGTTGATACTCAAAGGTGAGTCTTCAACAATCACTTGACTTTTTAGGTTTAGGGTTTTTTGGTTTGTTTTTATTATTGTTTTTTGAGATAGAGTCTTATATAACACATGCTAGCCTAAAATTCACTATGAGGTGGAGGATGATGACCTTGAACTTCTGATTCTCCTCTTCTGAGCTCTCAGCTGCTGGGAGTGCAGGCGTGTGCTATTACATAGGACTCATAGGCTACTGGAGAGCGAACCGCAGGAGCTCCACGAACTGAGCTGCATCCTGAGCCCTGTTGACTATTCTATGAAACACGGTCTCTTACTGAGCCCAACGTCATCAATTTGGCTAAACTGGCTGGCCAACAAGTTGTAAGCATCCTCTTATCTTTGTCTTCCCTAGCCCGTGTTCTTGGTGGCAGGGTTACAGATGTGTGCTGCTCAGATTTTATGTGGGCTCTGGGGATCTAAACATGGTCCTCATGGTTTCATAGCAAACACTTAGTAACTGAGCAATATCTTCCCAGCCTCTTCCCACTGCCCCACACGAAGAGTTTTTAATTACATTTTAGTATCTCTTTGCACTCTGAACTCTCTGCTATTATTTTCTCCATGTCAGTTGCAATGGGTGTGGCCAAAATCCATCTGAAACTTGGACTTGACCTGGAGAGCCGTGTAGTCTGGGTTAGTTGAGGCATTTACATGACTCACAGTCAACTCCCATGCAGAGTTAAATTGTTGCTCTGTATTCCCAGATGTGCCTGGCCTTCAGGAGCTCGCCTATCACCAGGATGTGACATCATTATGGCATGGGCTGGGGGCCTGGACCTCATGGCCTTATACCACAGTGTCCAGCCCAAGGAGCATGTGAGTGCGCGGGGGTAAACAAGTCTTGAAAGATGCTTGGCTTAGATTGTTTTCTACATCTAGCCATAAAACAAACTTCAAGATATTTCCACAAGTCAGAAAAACAACTGGTTTACATTTATTATCAAGGCAGCACTGATTTAAGAACATGACTTATTCTCCCAAAAGACTTGCCAGTTTCCTCAATTTAAAACTCCACAGTTCTATGTGATGTTAGTTACATTTTCTCATCTTTTTTTACCAATTATCTGACACAAGCAACAAGAGAAGGGTACACACACATGTGTATATGCATATGTAATTTATGTATGTAATTATATTACATATATTTGTTTTTTGTTAAGTGGCATTATGGCATATTTGATATAATAATGGGCTTTATTGTGACATTTTCATACATGTGTAGCATATTTTTATCATATTCATTGTCTGCTACTTTCTGTTAATCCCTTTCCATGTATCCTCTTCCTCTTCTGAACTAACCTCTTAAGAAGGATACATTTTAGATCATGTTTTGTGAAAGTAAATTCATCATGGCAGCACAGGCATGGCAGAGTTCATAACAGCAGAGTGGGTGGGCGGGATGTCTCACATCTGACCAAACCAGGAAACATAGAACATGTGTGTGTGTGTGTGTGTGTGTGTGTGTGTGTGCGTAGGGAGCCGTCCCTGCAACCGCCATTACAAGATGGCGCCGGCATCCGGCAGGCGCCAGGTAGTAAACATGTCAGTGCGCATGTGCTGAGCAGTTTTCCATGTCTCGGTCTCCGCCTCTCCCGTAGCGTCATATGGCCCCATGAGCTGCAGCCAACTGGGAAGCGACACGTCCTAGGCAGACCGTGATCCTATATAAGGATGGGATTTTTGGTGTTTGGTGTCTCCGCTCTGTAAGCTTGGCTCTTCCTCTCAAGAGGCATTAAAGCTTTACTGCGGAAGGATCCTGATTGTGCCGCGTGGTTCTTGCGGGCGGGACAGTAGCACGGGACATGTGTGTGTGTGTATGTCTCAGCTTCCTCACTACTCCCTACCCCACAACGCACGGATACCAGATAGCTACTTTTTTTGTAAGCTTCTAGAAGATTTCATCCATTTCTTCCAGTTTATTTAAGCAAGTCTGGATTCATCCCAGCATGATAAAGTGATGGCTTCTCAGTTGGAGTCACACCAGCCTGGTACATGTGTTGTAGTTTGATTGCTGTTGACCCGGTAAGTCACATTTCTGGGGTGATTCTTTAAAAAAAATATGAGTTGGACCAGAAAATCTGTTATGATGGCTGGCTTCGACTCCACCACTTAGAACCCACAGTTGCTGTGTGGTAGCTATGTTCTGTGTTCTATTGCAGCGCTGGGTCTTAGCATACTGATGCCAGCTAGGCAAGGCTTTAGGTTTTGTTGAGGGTGTAGCTTTGGGGTACAGTAGGGAGTTTGAGTTCTAACCTCATGTGCTCCAAGTCTCTGGGTCAGTGTTTTCTACCTCAGGGGTAATTCTGTACTTGGCCTTTGAATGCAGAGTAGACAAATGAATCAACGAATCTACTCATGAATAAACATCCCATACTTTTGGGTAGGGCCAGAGTTACAATAGAGGCATTGACTAAAAGGGAAAGGAGCCATTTCTTTCCCTGAGTTGAATCAGCCAAGGGACCCATGAGCAGACAGCTAAGAGTTTAAAGGAAAGTGATAAAGCCAGTGGGGAAGGGTCAGGGCTGGAGGAACTTGCATTTGATGAAAGATTGTGTTTTGCTGATAGGATTATGGTTACTTAATATGACACAAAGAAGACGGAATGTCTTCTTTAGGGAATGAAGGATTTCTTGGTTCATAATAATGGTG
Source organism: Apodemus speciosus (assembly GCA_002335545.1). Taxonomy (NCBI): domain Eukaryota; kingdom Metazoa; phylum Chordata; class Mammalia; order Rodentia; family Muridae; genus Apodemus; species Apodemus speciosus. Next base: position 54,164 of record BDUI01001803.1, read on the forward strand.
ACCAATGAAATAGACTGTTGGTTCACATGCTCCTGCCTCAGGACACAGCCTCTCAGAAGGTGAAACTGGCTGAGGGGATTTGACTGCACTTATCCCATGCTGGTGCTGGGCAAGTGCTGGGCTTCCGGAAAGCATGGAGACACTGCTCCAGGGGTAGGAAAGTGCAGTCAGATGAGACGTAGGAATGCTGAAGCTGCTGTTTCCTGGCTTTCAGATCTCCAGTCTCCACTGGAGAACCACACAGAAGTCAGGAATGAAGTATTGAGGGTCCCCTTTGGCAACAAGGTGGGGCCAAGGTGGTTCTCAGACTCTTGAATATCTAGGTGGCTCTGGGAGTCATGGAAGAACTGAGAATGGAGTCAAGGGGGAGGGGTGCAGGAGACAGCATCTGCCCTGACTAGTGGGGAGGGCGAAGAGGACAGGGGATTGGGAAGGAAAGGAAGATGAGCTCTGGCTTAGCTCAGTGGTGATTGTCCTTAGCTTGGCTGTGGCTCGGATCTTGGTGAAAGAGACAGTCCATGGCTCTAAGCTGTGATTTGACTGTTCACTATGGAAAATGGATGCATACTGTACTGTACCAATTTCTCAGGGTGAATCCAAGATTTAATACCTTTTGCAGGGAGGAATATCTGGGAAGGGAACCTTACTGGCTCCCTTAGGAGCCTAAGGGTCCCTAGGTACCTTATTAGCATGGAGAACTCTGCTCTGGGCCTACATAACCACAGGTCACATTCCCTTATGTGGGAAGAGGGGCGCAGGCTCCAGGCCAGGAACTTGGCAGGGAGCAGGAGTTGCAGTAAGTCTCAGGTGCGTACCCACCGAGTCTCCGGATCTCACACCGTCAGCTCTACCTTAGCAAGCTTCCTGGCATGGTTTACTATCTCACACAGGACACCCAGAGTAAGCATCAAATGTAGACAAATGTCAGTGTGCTTGAAACAGGCTTGGGGAGAAAGCATCATGGCTATTCTGAAGATGGACACCCAGAGAGATGAGATGTTGAGGGAGGTTGGCGACAGGGACTGGAAAAATTATGTAGATGACTATGATGGTTCATTTTGACTGTCAGCTGGACAGAGTTTAGGGTCACCTATGAGTTACTCCCCCAGGCTTGTCTGTGAGGCTTTTCCAAAAAAGTTTAACTGAGAGGTGATCTACCCAGAATGTAGGCAGCGTCACTCCGTGGACTGAGGTCCCAGATTGAATGAAATGAGGAAACTTAGCTGAGCAGTAGTATGCCCGTCTCTTCTTTTGTTTCCTGGCTGTGGACATAGTGCAAGTAGCCACTTGTGCTCTTGCTATCCCAACATACTGGACTGTGTGCTCTCAAACTGTGAGCTAAAACACACCCTTTCTTCTCTATGGTTCTGTCAGATATCCTGTCACAAAAACTAGAAAGATAATGCAGTCAGGGACTTCTGGTATCTTCTTCCCTGGCCTTGGGGTTAAGTTATGCTAAGGGAAGACCTTTCTCATGGAGCCTTGAGAGGAATATATAGTGAAGCGGTCAGGATCAGGAAGACACCCTCATGTGGGAAGGTGGGGAGGCAGTCTCTGGAAGACTCGGTCTCTGCTCACTGCCAGCTGAAGTCAATGTATCTTCCTATTTTATGTAACAGTCTTTCCTGAGGCCAATGCTAGAGATTTTGAATTAATGAGTTCTCCAGGAACCCTTGACTGCTTCTATGAGGTCATGGCATGAGGCCCATTGCAGAGACTGAACACAGTGACAAGGCTCAAGAAAGGAGCAGAGTTATAACTCTCATGGAAGCTATATGTGGCGATCATCATAGACCAAAGATAGACATTTGCAAGATGGTTATAGAAAATAGCTACCCACCAAGACAACAGATCTAAGTGTACCTAAATAGCATTCTCACTGAGGTACTATGCTGTGGACCAGCTGTTCAGAACCTTCACCAGGCTGAGGGAACATAAAAAAATATTCTTACATTTTAGTGGAAAAAATAAAGCATTCGGTTAACAGTAGGAGGAAGAGTCATTATTACATAATGAGCAGCTTTGCAGCAGCTGTTTTTGGGGATCAGAAGAATAGAATAAAGCACCCTCTCTCAGGAGAATGGGCCTCTCCTGTGGCAGGAAACAAGACTTCTGCATGGTCCCTAACTTGCCCATATATGGTGATGCCATAGAAGAAGGGGAAAGAAGACTAAATCTTAGTGTCATTTACTCGAGTGGGTTTGATTTAACCAGAAGGGTTTTGGTCTTTCCTGTTTTCATCTAAAAGAAGTCCATTCTAAGAGAGTCTTACCTAAGAAGTTTTTCTGAACTTCATATGCTCTTCATAAGCTGAACAGCGCAGTGAATAGGGTAACAATAGGAAATGAAGAAGGTTTGCCTTTTTCTGTCTTTTATAGGGGGTCTCATAAAAGAGAAAACGGTTTTTATGGACTTACTGACTTAGAGTAGCACATAAAACCACGATCAGAGCCAATCTCTCTGTACCCACATGTTGTGGGTGTCGGTATGGGTTACTTTCGACACCTCGATGCTTTTGTCAAATGGTCATCACATCTTACATGTGCACATACATTTCTCTGAGTCAGGGGCATGAATGGGTCACAAAGAAGAAATAAGGAACATGGTACAATTAACGCTGTGCATTAAGCTGAACCCAAGCCCATAGGCGTTGATTACATTGGAGGTCTGGAGGAGAGTAAGGGGGGTGTCAGTGCTTCTCTTAGAGGTCAGTAGGCTCTGAACAGGTTTAGTACACAGCATGTGAGCTGAGTAAGGGCACAGTGAGAAATGGTCTCGAAGCCTGGCCCTAAGTTGCTTACAGGTTGATGAAAGTTTAATTTGCAAAGCCAAACTTTAAAAAAAAAAATTCCCACATTCATAAAACCTCGATCCTGATGGCTTGTTTGAAAATTCCCACATCGTGGGCTTAGGGAATAGATACCCATCACTGAGCTATTATTATACTAGCGACCCAGCAAAAGAGAACTGAGCAAACCTCTGAAGAAGGACTTGCAAGGGGCTCAGAGTTAGCATTCAGTCTGTCGCCCAGATCCTGTGAGCCATTTACTCGAAGTGTTGTCGACACTAATGAATACTGGAGGAAAAAAAAATGTAAAACTGAGGTTGCCTGTGGGGATGTCTGAAGACTGACTGGAAGGCAGGGCACAGTGGGATGTTCTGCRTGATCTAACGTTCCTCTGGTTGGTGGGGGAGTGCCTGTTTGTCAGATCCATTGTTACCTCCCCAAGATCTGTACTTTCAGTGTATGACAATTTTACCTCATCCAAAAAAAAAAAAAATACAGAGTTACATAAAATACTTGGGAATGATCAGGACTCAACCAGAACCTCAGTGATACCTACCTACCTCAAGCATTTAGAGAATGACATCATCAGAAACATGTGACACAGGAGGAAGAGGACCTGGATCTAGAAGCTGGTTCTGTGGGCCTTTCCTGGTGGGTGGTTTCATTTCCCTCTCTTTTGTCCACAAACTAAGCAAGTTTTACAAGGCTCTTGCTAAGCTCAGACAGCATGTCCCGACTTTGAGAGACACAGCCTGGGTCTGGTGACCTGGAGGTGTAACCTGATTTGGCAATTCTGTGATCTGAATCTCTTCCACATGTCTCGTGTCAGCCCTGCAGGGGAGAGCCCAGCAATCTGATTCCTCCAGGAAGTCCATTGCTCTGTGGCTGCTAAAATTAGAACCAGGCTGCTGCCCAGATCAAGGCCATTGCTTTCCCAGCCCCTCAGTGAACTAACTCATCTCCCTCCACCCTGCACCGTACAAATGTGCTGGTAATTATAGTTACATGAGGACCAGATGAGCTGGGGGCTTGGAGAAAGAAAGCAGAAACAGGACTGAGTTTCCTGGAGACCCTGACTCCTTAGACAAAGAGACAGAGAAAGTGAAAGGGAGGGGGGAGGGGAGAGAAAGAAGGGGAGGAAGAAAGGAAAAGCAGTAAGAGAGAACTTAGAACCCAGTGAATTCGACAAAGGCAGCAATGTATCCCCTAAGAGCAAGTCTCCCCCAAATATGGCTAGTTTAAGTCGTTGTTGTTTTTACTTTAGGACAGAGTGTAGTGGCTTGTTTCTGTAGAGCAGCTGGAAGCAGGGCTGGCTGGCCTTGGAACTGGATTGGCAGCAGATTACGAGCATTGCCTTGAGAGGTYCCCCCCCCCACCCCGCACACACCTCATTTCTTTCTTGACACCACGTTGAGACTGAGTGCAGCTTAAATGAGGTGAAATGGAGCAAAGCCCTTCAGAGGCAGTAGGAAGATTGGAGGATACTAGCTTTAGTTGAACATTCTTGCAAAAAATATATGTGTGTGTATATATATATATATATATATATATATATATATATATATATATATATATATATATATAGTGCATGTATATATGTCTCTCTGTGTATATACATATGCACGCATGTCCAAACAGGCCAGAAAGATGGTAGATTCTGCTGGAGCTAGAGTCAGAGGCGGTTGAGCTGTCAAATGCTATTTCTCTGGGGCCCTTGCAAAAAAGTCTTTCTAGTGTGGCTGGCCTTAGATTAGACTTTCGGAGCAGGGTCTCATTTCCTGGAGGGGGTGTTCCTTCCTGAGGATCCCCCAAAGTGACCAGCCGTTCTATAGGCTTGGAACACATAAAGTGTATGTGGCCTGGGCCTTTCCTTCCTACTTGACCCTGGGTGTGGCAGGTAGCTGCTTAGCTGCCACTTTATGTGGGGCCTCTGCTTTACCTTGGGCCTCTGTGTACCGAGTCTACTGTGAGAGGGGACAGAAGTGCCTTGCTCACCACGGTGGTTGCCCTCTGTAATGGCAGATGCTAACTAAGTGCTTAGGCCGTGGTGGATACACAATGACTTCTTCACTGAGGTGACTTGGTTTTCACTGGGGCTGAGAAGATGGACAGAGTACTTGGTATAYGAGTGAGGAATTAAGTCTGCATCCCCAGCACCGATGTAAAGCTGGGTATGGTGGCAAGTGTCTTGTGATTCTAACACTAGGAAAGTAGAGGCAGGAGGATTCCCAAGCTAGCCATACAGTCGAGTGGAAATGGTCAACTCTAGGCTCCATGAGAGACTTTGTCTCAGGAAGGTGCAGCACGTGTGGGGCCAGGGAAGGGATGACTTAGTCAGTTACATATCCCAGGCGACCATGAAGACCTGTACTCCAGTCTTCAGAATGCCCTGTAAGGTAGTGCCTGTCTAATAGCCCAGTGCTCTTACAGAGATGGGAGATGGGAGAATCCTGGGAAGTAGAACTGACCAAAAAGAGACTGTCTCAGACAAGGGGGATAGGTGAAGACCAACATTCAAGATTGTTCTCTGATCTCTGTATGTACCTTGGTAAGCACGGTCCCATTTACAAGCATGAACATGCACACATATCACACACACCCACATACCACACACACACCACACATATACACATACACATACCACACATACATGCACCACACATACACATACCACACATACACACACACACCACATCAACACACACACATACACATACCACACATACATACACATACACACACCACAAATACACCCCCAACCCCACATATACATACCACAAATACACATACACCACACATACATACACATACCACACATAAACACACATACCACACATACACCCACAAAGACACACATACCACACCAACACACACACACACACACACACACACACACACACACATGATAAAGGATGATATCTGATGTTGGTATGTTGACCACTGGCCACCACACTTTGGTGACACTCACACAGGAACAGGTACGCACCATACACCACACTCACAAAGAGCTGTGGGTCTAAAGACTTCTGCTTCCCTTTGGTAAAGCCTCCCTGGAGATGCTGCTCTTGTATTACCTCATGTTTATTATATAAAGGCCCACTTGATGGATTTCTCCTTGAAGACAGTGCCAGGAAAGTTTTCTCTTTGCAGTTCGATTCCAAAGCCGTTGTACAATGAGAAGTGTACGCGCCAGCACATTTCCCTTTCATCCAGGAAAGGCAGAGATAAATCCAGCACTCAACTGTAGTAAACAACTCATCCCAGGTGCTCCGAGACACACTGAGCTGTTTTCACTCTAGCTGTTCTTCTAGCTATGCTGGGCCTTTGGTGTTTTCTTAAACTCCTTTGGGAAATAACGAGGTATAACTTTGTTTCTGAACAAACCCGTGCATAGAAACACAGATGCTTGGCATGGGTGAGCAACTCCTGCTCCTCCTGCTCCTCCTCCTCCTCCTGCTCCTCCTGCTCCTCCTGCTCCTCCTGCTCCTCCTGCTCCTCCTGCTCCTCCTGCTCCTCCTGCTCCTCCTGCTGCAGCTGAGCTGCGGCTGCTGCTTTCCTCTTTCATTTTTAATTTTGAGACAAAGTCTCATAATGTAGCCCGGGGTGTTCTGGGACTCCCAGTGTGCATCAAGCTGGCCTCAAACTCTCAGAGATCCTCCTGCCTCTGTCCCACCCCCAGCCCTCGAGTGCTGGGTTTAAGGGACGGGCTACCACGCCCCGATATTGCTAACCCTTCTTACAGTCACCTCTACCACAACCACAGCCCAGGCTAAGTGCCAGGGACTGGGTGCAATGAGGAAACAGTTCTGGCCATTATGGAATCACTTGCTCTGTTGAGGGTTCAGGCTGGGTTACAAAGAGCTTGAATTTGAGGTAGTGCCACAAACCAGACAATGGGAGTGGGAAAGATGGCGTAGCCGTTAAAAGCCCCAGCTGCTCTTCCAGAGGACCAGGATTCAGTTCCCAGCTCCCACATGGTGGGCCACAACCCTCTGTAACTTTAGGCCTGGGTAACTGTACTATTTTCTTCTGGCTTCTATGGGTACCAGGCACACATATATAAAAGCAGGCAAAACACTCCTACACATAAAATAACAGAAAATTTTAATTAATTAATTAATTATTAAAACCAGAGAGCAGTGAAAAAGGCTGAGGAGTCCAGTAGAGAGGGGATTGATTCTTCAATGATCTGTTAGAATGGCGGGGGCTTCTTGGAGAGAGACTTAGGGATTTGCTAGGAAGGATTTCAGCAGCAGAGGTTCACTGACAGAGAAAACAGTTCAAAAGAGGACTTGTAGGGGAACAAAGAATTCACCCCCTGCCTTTGGAAAGAGCACCAGGAGTAGGCTGCTTAGGTACAACTCAGGAAGCATTTGCCTGGGGCTGAGGGTCCCCTTGCCTGTGCTGACCGCAGTCGGGAGATAGGCAGGCCAGCAGGATGACTCCTTTCTTTGAACAGGTAGCCAAGCTACGCTGTAGTTAAGTAACAGAAAATCCAGTCTCCCCTGGCAATCTTACACTTTACTTTGTGGCCTTACGGTCTGAGACTGTAAAGCGGTTCTGCAGGGCCTGGGGACTGAAGCTTCCGCTTGGAAAAAGGAAGCAAAGTTTGGGAATTTTTGTTTTTTCTTTCTTTTGTTGAATGGGTGGATGAGGGTGTCAAAGAGGAGGAAGGGAGGAGCTCCCAGTACCATTTTTGGCCGTTTCCCTTAACAACCCCACGGTTGGATTTCCTCGCAGCCTCATTCTCTTCCCGGTTCCTTTTCTGTTTTCCAGGGGGAACAATGAGGGAGTGAGGGATAAGCAGTGATGTTTATCTTCCCAGCTCAGACCTTTCAACTGCTGGAATCCCCCAGGGCTGGGGAAGGTTGGGCGTAGTCACTTCCCACCGCTGCTCCGGGTGGGAGACCAGTACCTCCCTCTGGGGCAGGGGGTGCGCGGCTTCCTCGTAAATAGGAAATGTATGTCCCGAATTGGAGTCATCAAGGACTTATCTCCAGCCGCAGACACCAGAGAGGAGCCCTGCCCTATCCTTTATTCCAAAGAGAGAAGCTTGCCAGAGGCGAGAGGAGAGGGCCACTCAAGAGAACCAGCCCCGAGAGCTGTGCTGTCATTCAAGTGTCAAAGGAGACATCTTCCGGCCAGACTTCCCACACCGGCCTCTGCCCCTCCTGGAACGTGTTATGCAGGAATGGGCGGAGCACGGGTCTCTTGTAGAATGGAGAGGCAAGGGGAATTTTGCTCCATTCCTTGGCATGACTGCAGAGTTCTGAGCCGAATATCTACACGCTTAGAAACTGCTTGTATTTGAGCAGCAAACACAGGACTGACCCAGCCACCTTCCCAGCCTGGGCTCTTAATAAAAACGCTGACCATGGCCAGGTCAGTGTATTCCTAGACTTTAAACTTACTTTTGTGTATTCCTTAGGTTCCCATTTTTTGTCCTTCCCAAAGCCAGTGGTTCCTTTTTTTCCCACTTCCCCAACGGAGGGCAGGGTGGGTTGAGCCAGTTCACACTACCCAGTCAGTAGCTTGAGACCAGTTGACTGTGCTTGGGGAAGTAGCTTGGGAATACTTAGTTCCGTGGGCTTTGTGTTTGTATCAGCTCGTGCTGATTTTCCCCCGTGGAACTTCTGATGCATCTGGGTTCCTTGCAGAAGTTAGCCCAGGTTGTGTTCAGAGCCTAAATACTTACCAGCGAGGAGGAAACGGAAGCAGCGCTGGGTCCGAGGCAGACACGTGTGCTGTTCTACCTTCAGTTTTTACCTAGCCAGATAGTGCTGCTGGTGGTGGTGTGAGGTCTTGGTGGTCTCAGAGGTGAGCCTGGGGACTCTGGGCAGTATTAACTTGCTGGCCCATGGCCTCGTATATCCACACACTCATAATGGAGGAGCCAGGAACTACTGGTCCTCTCGCAGATCCCCCCGGCGCTGTCCCCTGATGGTTCTCAGTGCCTCTGCTTGTCCTTGCTTCTTCTGGCAGGGATGTTGTGTGACACTGATTAAGGAGCAATGGCACCCTCCAAAGCTCAGCGTGGAGACAATGACTGGATTTGTTCCAGGAATCTGAAGTGTGCACCTGACCAACTGACCTCACTGTGTTGTTGTAGGCCACACCAAGGCTGCCTTCCTTGGCAAAAGGTTTTGTAGCTCTGCAGGCACACTTGGGGGCGGCAAGTACCATCTGGAACACTGGGACGAGACTGGCATCCCATTGCTACTGAGTCTCGCCATGCTCCTGAACTGAGCCAACAAATGACTCTGCCACATGGCAGGAGGAACGCGCCAAGAAGTCCAGGTTTGTTTAGCACAAGCAGTAATGGGCCGACAATATTCTCACAMAGGGAAAGGATCAGGAAGACTGGCTGTGATCTCCCTGAGTTGATGGGTTAGAACTGGGTCAGGGAAAGTGTTGAGATGTGGCCAAGTTCAGGTTTTCTAGGCCAGTTGCTGTGCAAGATCTCTTGCAGGAAACTTAGAGGAAGGCGATCTATGCTCTACTATAAAAACTCAATCAGAAAATTGGGTCCCAGCAATTTGATAGATTTTTTGTTTTTTGTTTTTTGTTTTTTTTGTTTTTTGTTTTTGTTTTTGTTTTTTTTTTGTTTGTTTGTTTTTTTGTTTTTTTTTGATTGCTGCGGACAAGGATGAGGAAGGCTTGTGACCAGGCTTGGTAGGAAATCACAAGGGACCCTGAAATAGTTTACAGATATCTCAAGACCCAGGACTTAAACGGTAAGACAGCGGATGGGATCAGAAGTAAAGTTGGCCGTAGATCATTAAACCGGACAATGGTTTGGTAGGAAAGAACTCTGTCTTTAAGGTTGAATACAGTATGGAGATTCTGTAAGCACAGAAGTGAACTGGGCTGCAGCAGATAAAGGAAGGTTAGTTAAGGTTTGCCAGGCCCCGGCACTTAGGGATTCGAAAGGTTAAAAGGGTCGACCGCACAGCAGCATGGGAGTTGGAGGACTGAATCCCAGGGAAGGACATCATGGCCAAGGACGCTGAGGCGCCTCTTCCTGAGCACTCAGGACGAGCCCAGCATCCTCCAGTCCACTCACAGGCCTCAAGGCACTTAGCAGTCCACGCGAGTGAGCAGAGCAGGCATCCTTGCAATCTCTATTTCCAGGTGAGAAAGCAGAAGGATGGAGGAGGAAAAAATGTACAAAGTCACCTAGCTAGCAAGTGACAGAGCTGGTTTCCAAATTCCCTTCATCCAGTAGCCTATAGGCAGGTTCTTAGAGAAGAAATGAACATTAGATGTTGTTTTACACGGGAAAGGAGCAGTTGATGCCAACGTGGAAAACGAAGGTTTCGATTTTTAATCGAATGCTGATGAAAGGGTTAACTCAGAAACTTTGAAAAGGTTATAGAACACTGGCCCCTCCCAGAAGGCCAAGTGTTTCCCCTCCCAGAAGGGAGAGGCTAAATTACATTCTTGAGACCACAGTGTGGTCCCTGGGGCTAGGAAAGGCCCAGATTCCGTTGGCCACCTACCTCATCCCCTATCAACCAACTAGTTTAAAGGTAACACTGTTCAGCCAATCACATTGTGCCTAATGGCGCCTGCCCGAGAACTGTATAAAGGGCCCGCATATCCCAGAGTGCATGTTGTTCTGTCTCCATGTGCAGGGCGGCCCCAGCATGCTGGAAAATAATAATAATCCTCTTGCTTTTTGCATTGATTCCCATCTCCGCGTGGTCCACTCACGGATTTTCTCCATTAAATTCAGACTCCATCAAGGAGGCATCCGTTGGTGGGAGGTTTTTGTTTTTGTTTTGTTTTGTTTTGTTTT
>BDUI01001804.1:1489-13801 GCA_002335545.1 Apodemus speciosus
AGAGAAATGTAAAGGAAACATAATGAAGAAGATGTGTTGGTAACCAGGATTTCCCTTATTCTGGGAATCTATAGGCATGTCAGAGAGTTTATATATACACACACAGGAGGTTAATTCAAAGAAAGAATCAGGAATTCTACAAGAAGAGTATTCTTACCCACAAAAAGTAGATTGTTGTAATTCTCCAACATTACATCCATATACAATGCCCTCTGAGCACGGTCAAGACATTCCCATTCTTCCTGTGAGAAGTCCACAGCTACATCCTTGAATGTTAACAGACCCTGTAATGGAAAACTACTTGTTTACCATGTGCTTCTGAATAAAAGTGTTTTCTTAGGTAAAAAAAAAAAAAAGACCTAAAGAATAAGAGGTAATTTGTGATATAGATAAGTCATGGCAAATATTCAAGGACAAACATCTAGAGGTGCTATAGAATTATGTCAGAAGTTAAGTATTGCTGCTCTTATTAGACAATTTATAGAATGCCATACTATGTTGATTATATTCATAAGGTCTCTCCTCTTCATGAATTTTCTGATTATTTTTAAGACTTAAGAACAAATGAAGGATTTGCTATCATCACTTCATTTGATAATCTGCCTCCAATTTGAAAATTCCAAAATYCAAACTTGTTTCCTAGCACCCACATAACAGAGTTTTAATCCAATTCTTTGAAACCCAATGCTCTCTTCTGAACTCTATAGGCTGGAGGAATACWGTGCACATATGTGTATATCCAGCAAATGTACCACCATACATAAAAGAAAACTGAAGTTTAATCTTAATAAAGGATGTCACATAAAATAGTCAGTCTTTATTGTATATTCTTTTTCTCTGAAATAGGATTACATAATAGAATCATAAACAACAAACTTTCAGGGAATATAACATAAACACATGAGGTTTAGATGCAGGAATGTTCCACTATTAAATATGAGTTGTTATCAAACAGATATCAGTGCCACATCACAGATGGTCAAGTTACAATGAGTAAAACCRTGTTTCTAAATTCTACAGCTGTCMACCTTGCTTAACCATGGAMACTGCATCAATTCTGTCTGCAGCTGAGTCTCATTTGACTCTATGTTAAAGTGCTTAGTTGTTATCTTAAAACCTAGGTACAATACTGTAYCCTTTATAGAACAAGGAGGTAGAATATGAAAGAATATGATCACTGTGTGACATAAAATGTCGAAAAGATAATCAGAATACTGCAATCTGCATCTCCTCGCAAACACATCAATGTTATGGTAAGAGAAAGCTACATATTTGTTCCATCWTCTATGCCTCTAGGGACCTGAAATATTTACTATTAAGACTCAAGACAGAAAAAATGAAGGCAAAAAACAAATAATCAAAGACTCAAGACAGTGAGTGTGTTCTAATTCTACTCATCCATAAATTCTACTTGTCCATGAATTCTACTCTTTCATATATTGCTCAGTGATGTCAGTGTCCATGTATTTGCAGATCCACATTCACAAAGATGTTTCTAGAAACATGACTATTCTTGAAATACAATTTATGTGGCACAGGAGACCTTCCTTTTCCACTAATATTAAAGGATATAAGTCTATTACATATAGAAATTAGACATCAATATATTCTTTGAGCATCATTTACAATACAATCTCTTTCAGAACTTCAGGTCTTCAGTCCTTGGAAATTTATGTCCTCATAGTATAAAATCCAGTGAAAATACAATGTGAGAAGACTTTGCTTGTCCCATTAGGAGTGAAAGATCTGAAGACTTAAWTTTGATGATTGGGAAAGAACAAAGATAAATCACAGAAAACAAACCCGTTAAATTAACATTATGAGAGGTAGAGAACTAAAGTCTTGAATAGTTTAAATAATAAAAGGAATTTTCAAAAAAATGTGGAGAGGACACTGACCTGAGGAACATTTACCAGAGAAGCATTCATTCTTCTTGTTGTTCTTCTGGTTTCTGTGTCACAAATATGGACTGGGATAACTATTCACATCAAAGTTTTCAAATTTAAGTGCTAAAATAAATACAACTTTGTTATGGATAATGGTAAACCACATAAAAAGACACAAAATAAAAAATGATACCAGAAATCTTGTCAATATTCCTATAGATAAGAGCATGGAATGATGTATTAACGTGACAAGGAAAATGACTACAATCTGAGGCATTTTCCTAATCTTAGCAGGCACCAGGCACAAACACAGAGCATGTATACTTGCTACAAAGCAATACTATTCAGGGTTATTACTGTGAACTTATCATTCAAGAACTAGAATCAGGGGTACATGGCTAGTGGGTACTATGATGGATGCCTAGCATTAAATGGAGTTTGGTTAGCCATCACACTAGAATACAATATCTGACCCTTTGGTCACATTGAATTTCATTCTACTTGGAAAATACTGTACATTTATTTTCCATGTGTGTCCTGATGTCCTGGAGTAATATGTTTTATGTTTTTCTTTTTTTATTAGATATATTCTTTATTTACATTTCAAATGTCCCCTTTCCTGGTTTCTCCCCGCCCCCAAAAAATCCCCTAATCAGTCCCCTTCCCCCTGCTCACCAATCCACCCACTCTCACTTCCCTGAACTGGCATTCTCCTACACTGGGGCATCTAGCCTTCTCAGGACCAAGGGCCTCTCCTCCCTTTGATGTCCAACAAGGCCATCCTCTGCTGCCTGTGCATCTGGAGTCCCTCCATGTTTACTCTTTGGTTGGTGGTTTAGTCCCTGGGAGCTCTGGGGATACTGGGTGGTTCATATTGTTGTTACTATGGTGCTGCAAACCTCTTCAGCTCCTTGGGTTCTTTCTCTAGCTCCTCCGTTGGGGACCTTGTGCTCAGTTCAATGGTTGGCTGAGAGTGTCCCCCTCTGTATTTGTCATGCACTGGCAAAGCCTCCCAGGAGACAGCTATATCAGGCTCCTGTCAACAAGCACTTGTTGGCATCCACAATAATGTCTGGGCTTTGTAACTGTATATGGGAAGAATCCCTAGGTGGGGCAGTCTCTCTAYAGTCTTTCCCTCAGTCTCTGCTCCACACTTTGTCTCYGTAACTCCTCCCAAGGGTATTTTGTTCCTAATTCTAAGAAGGACCAGAGTATCTATACTTTGTTCTTCCTTCTTCTTAAGCTTCATTTGGTCTGTGAATTGTATCTTGGGTATTCCAAGCTTCTGAGCTAATATCCACTTATCACTGAGTGCATACCATGTGTGTTCATTTGTGATCGGGTTACCTCACACAGGATGTTGTTTTCTAGTTATATCCATTTGCCTAAGAATTTCATGAATTCATTGATTTAATAGCTGAGTAGTATTCCATTGTATAAATGTACCAAATTTTCTGAATCCATTCCTCAGTTGAGGGACATCTGGGTTCTTTCCAACTTCTGGCTATTATAAATAAGGCTACTGTGAACATAGTGGAGCATGTGTCCTAATTACATGCTGGAGAATCCTCTAGGTATATGTCCAGAAGTGGTATAGCAAGGTCCTCCAGTAGTATTATGCCCAATTTTCTGAGAAACCACCAAAATGATTTCCAGAATGGTTGTACCAGCTTGCAATCCCACCAGCAGGGGAGAAGTGTTCCTTTTTCTCCACAATCTCTCCAGCACCTGCTGTCTCCTGAGTTTTTTTTTTTTTTAATATTTATCAAATGTTTTTATTTTAGTTTTCCTTAGATATATTCTTTATTTACATTTCAAATGATTTCCCCTTTCCTGGTTCTCCCAAAAGTCCCAGAAGCCCTTTCTCCCTCCCCCTGTTCCCCAAGTTTTTGATCTTAGCCATTCTGACTGGTGTGAGGTGAAATCTCAGGGTTGTTTTGATTTGCATTTCCCTGATGACTAAGGATGTTGAACATTTCNCATTTCCCTGATGACTAAGGATGTTGAACATTTCTTTAGGTGCTTCTCAGGCATTTAATTCTCAGTTTTAAATTCTTTGTTTAGCTCTGTACCCCATGTTTTTAATAGGGTTATTTGGTTCTCTGGAGTCTAACTTCTTGAGKTCTTTGTATATATTGGATATTAACCTTCTGTTGGATGTAGGGTAGTAAAGATCTTTTCCCAATTTGTTGGATGCTGTTTTGTCCTATTGACAGTGTCTTTTGCCTTACAGAAACGTAATTTTATGAGGTCCCATTTGTCAATTCTTGATCTTAGAGCATAAGCTATTGGTGTTATGTTCAGGAAATTTTCTCCTGTGCTCAGGTGCTTGAGGCTCTTCCCTAATTTCTTTTCTATTAGTTTCAGTGTGTCTGGTTTTATGTGGAGATCCTTGATCCACTTGGACTTCAGCTTTGTACAAGGAGATAAGAATGGATGGATTTGCATTCTTCATGTTAACTTCCAGTTGAACCAGTACCATTTGTTGAAAAGGCTATTTCTTTTTCCATTGGACAGTTTTAGCTCCTTTGTCAAAGATCAAGTGATCATAGGTGTGTGAATTCATTTCTGGGTCTTCAATTCTATTCCATTTATCTGCCTGCCTGTCACTGAATCAATACTATGCAGTTTTTATCACTATTGCTCTGTAGTACTGCTTGAGGTCCAGGATACAAATATGGTTTTTTTTTAACCTAATAAATTGTTATTAGATCTAGTAACAGCCATTTTCATCATCCTTTAAGATGAGTTTACATTGTTCCTGAGACAAACTATATCTCTCCAATTTACCCTTCCTTTCAATGTGGACCTCTTTTCTAAGTTGCATGCACACCTTTGTGGGAGAATATTGATCACTGAAAATGAAATGGAATACAGGCATAGAATGTCTGTATTTTAAGTGTAGTAAGCCAGTAGTCCTTGACCTTTATAATGCTGTGACATTTCAATATATAGTACCTGAAACTTATGAGCTGATGTATCCACATGTGGCAGACCTAATTCAAGAGTGGCTTATCAGTTCCTAAGACCATCTATCAGAAATATATGATTTATGGTAAACTTAGGTCTACCTGTAAAAGGGTCAATTGACCCCCCCATCCCCCACCAAGGTGTCACAGCCCTCAGGTTGAAAACCGTTCTAGGCAATGCCAAGGCAGAATCATCAAGACTGGAATGATCGCAGGTCCAAGAAGGAATAACTGATGTACTGCAACATATAGAAAAACAGGAATTGTCTTGAAATGGTTCTCCTTACACCATAGCCTTGTGCTACTTGAAAGTTTAATAAATCAGAAAAAGTTTGCAACAACAAACTATCATTTCAGAGATTACTTAGTACAAAGACAGAAGTGGGAGGAAGGKAAAGGCTGTAAGAGTCAGAGGAATGAGTTACAGAAATCCCTACTACCATATATGAGGGTAGTTGGAATTATGAATACATAACTCCCTGGGCAGCTATCCCAAATCTCCTTCAAAACATACATGGAACACAAAGGGGGTGAATGGGATGGAAATGTGAGTAACAAGGCATGGGACAAAAATCAAGAGAGGGKCTTCCGCAGGGGTCCCAGGTGGCACTGTGGGAAGGTTTCACATACCCATGAGAAAAATGCCCATACCCTCCTCTTCTGTTCATAACTATGTACCTGCTTAGGTCCCACAGGCACTAGAGTGAGCATGACAATGAGAATGTTACTCAGTGTATTTGATTTCAATGTACTTCCCATACGAATAGCATGGAAGAGTGGAAGAGTTTGTTGCATATGATTTAGGACACAATTAACAAGGAACCCTTAATCCAACTTATTATACTAATGCAGACACTGGGTAAGAGGATTTTCCTATATTGTAAATTATTCTATAATTAGGGTGGATCCTCATAAAACTTAACTACTACGTACCTAACTTCATCATCAATATGATAAATCTTTTGCCATATTACAATGGACATGGGATATTCGGCATCCTAGAGTCCATGTACGCAAACAACTTTATTAATCTTTAAGTTTAATCCTAAACAGGGATCAATCCTACCTCTTCCAATATTGACTGAAGATGTCAGTTGTTGGGTCACATATCCAGGCTCCATCTCTACTCTCACGTTAGGACTGACAACATTATGTTCCTTCCTGTAGTGTTATCTTGAATACTTTTCAATACCTCCAGATTGCGTATAGTTTCTTTTTAAAATAAGGTTTATTTATTTTAATTTTATTTGGAAGGTATCTTTGACTCCATATAGGTCTGTGTACATCACGAACATAGAGCATACAGCAGGCAGAAGAGGGCTGGAACCTGAGTTCTGGAAGGATATAAAGTCCCTAGGCAAGTACAATCTGGAAACTGAAAAAACAAGTGCCTTTGTCTGCTGAGCTACATCTCCTGCTCTGAATTATTCCTTAACTATTTACTATGGAGATTTAAATCAAAGAACAGTGAGACAGACTTCATGGAGCACAGAGGACCTTTTCTTAAAGTCTCAAATTGAGGGCCAGCTCAGAAAAGATAATCACACATAAGTGAGGTAATATTGAAAAGTTTGGCAGCAAGAGACACTTGTTYGGAAAGACTTTTGTTCACAACTATATGCCTCAGTACTTAAAAGCATGAAAAACAGTCAATCTGAAGTAGAATGTAGAAAGATAATAGTAAGCTTATGTAGTAATTAAATAATGGAGTCTCTGAGGGGAGAGACAAGCTGATTATAGGAAACGGAAAAAAAAGATGCAAGACACAGGTGCTTAGTTAAAACTATGCCAGCGGCAAGTCTATTTCTCTTAACTTATACTACTGTACTGTGGGAAGCAAAGCCACAAGCTAACAAAAACGATTTTGTTAATATGTACATGAGAAATTTGTTCCCATCCCTAAAACCTCTGCTCCTTCTACCAAGCTGAAAAGAATCTTCAGTCCTTAACCTTGAACAAAAACCATCCAGTGGAAAAAAGACAGCATTTTCAACAAATGGTGTTGGTTCAACTGGAGGTCAGCATGTAGAAAAATGCAAATCAATTCATTCTCATCTCCTTTTACAAAGCACAAGTCCAAGTGGATCWAGGATCTCCACATAAAACCAGATACACTAAAACTAATAGAGGAGAAAGTGGGGACGAACCTCGAACACATAGGTACAGGGGAAAATTTCCTGAACAGAACACCAATGGTTTATGCTCTAAGTTCAAGAATTGACAAATGGGACCTATWCTATTGCAAAGCTTCTGGAAGGCAAGACACTGTGAATAGGACAAACAGGCAATCAATAGATTGGGAAAAGATCTTTACCAATCCTACATCCAACAGAGGGCTAATATCCAATATATACAAAGAACTCAAGAAGTTACAATCCAGAGAATCAAATAACACTGTTAAAAAATGGTACAGAGCTAAACAAAGAATTTTCGACTGAGGAATACCAAATGGCCAAGAAACACCTAAAGAAATGTTCAACATCCTTAGTCATCAGGGAAATTCAAATCAAAATAACCCTGAGATTCTACCTCACACCAGTTAGAATGGCTTAGATCAAAAACTCAGGTTACAAAAAAAAAAAAACAAAAACAAAACAAAACAAAAAAAAAAACAACTCAGGTTACAGCAGATACTGGCAAGGATGTGGAGAAAGAGGTACACTACTCCATTGTTGGTAGGATTGAAAGTTAGTACAACAACTCTGGGAATCAGTTCCTCAGAAAATTGAACATAGTATTACCTGAGGACCCTGCTATACCACTCCTGGGCATATACCCAGAGGATTCTCCAGCATGTAATAAGGATACATGCTCCACTATGTTCATAGCAGCCTTATTTATAATAGCCAGAAGCTGGAAAGAACCCAGATGTCCTTCAACAGAGGAATGGATACAGAAAATGTAGTACATTTACACAGTGGAGTACTACTCAGCTATTAAAAACAATGACTTCATGACATTCTTAGGCAAATGGATGGAACTAGAAAACATTATCCTGAGTGAGGTAACCCCTAATCACAAAGGAACACACATGATATGCACTCACTGATAAGAGGATATTAGCCCAAAACTTAGAATACCTAAGATACAATTCACAGACCACATGAAGCTCAAGAAGGAAGACCAACGTGTGGATGCTTTGGTCCTTCTTAGTAGGGGGAACAAAATACTCAGGGGAGGAAATATAGAGTCAAAGTGTGGAGCAGAGACTGATGGAAAGGCCATCCAGAGACTGCCCCACCTGGGGATCCATCCCATAAACAGTCACCAAACTCAGACACTTGTAGATGCCAAGAAGTACATGCTGACATGAGCCTGATATAGCTAACTTCTGAGAGGCTCTTTCAGAGCCCGACAAATACAGAGACAGATGCTTGCAGACAACCATTGGACTTAGCAAGGGGTCCCCAATGGAGGAGTTAGAGAAAGGAATGAAGGACCTAAGGGGGTTTGCAACAGAATGGAAAGAACAACAATATCAACCAACCAGACCCCCCAGAGCTCCCGAGATTAAACCAGCAACTAAGGAGTACACATGGAGGGAACCATGGCTCCAGTCACATATGAAGCATAGGATGGCCTTGTAAGGCATCAATGGGAGGAGAGGCTCTTGGTCCTGTAAAGGCTCATTGCCCCAGTGTAGGGAAATGCGAGGTTGAGAAGGTGGGAGTAGGAGGGTGGGGGGACAGGGAAAGGGGCTAACATTTGATATGTAAATAAAGAAAATATCTGATTTAAAAAAAAAGAGAGGTAAATGTACTTAAACACCAACCCTAATATCTCCCAAGACCAGGTTTTTGCTCCCACTAACTTTCTTCCCCTCTTCTGCTACCTTCAAGACAACTAGAAGAACAGTCAGGGCTGGTCCCCTGTACAAAACCATAAAAACCAATCCATATCATTGACTTGACATTTATTTCTTAAGTTTGGCCTTTTGAAATCACTTATCCAGGCTCCACACCTACTCTCATACTAGCAGAAAAACCTCCAAATTCTTACCTGTACTGTTAACTTAAATCATTATATAGTACCTCTAGATTATTTACTGTTTCTTTTTMTTAAGATTTATGTATTTTAATTTGTTATGTAAGGGTGTTTACCTGCAGGTAGGTCTATGCATTTCTTATGTGCTGTGCCTCCAGTGGCCATAAGAGAACAATGGATCCTTTAGAACCTGAGTTACAGAAGAAATCAAAGTCACCATGCATGTACTTGGAATGGATGCTGGAAACTGGATGAACAAAAAGTGCTTTTAACTGTGATTCACCTCTACAGTACTTGGTTAATTGTTAATTAGCTATTGTGAAGACTTATATCAATCAACAGTGAGAGAACTCATGGATTACTGAGGGATCTTTCTTAGAATATAATCCTGAGTGCCAGCTCATAAAAGAGATAAAGGCAGAAAAATTAGGCGACAAAGAAACACTGAGAAGTTTAGGCAATAAGAGGCATTGGTTATAAAAGACATTTGTCCATAATTATGTGGCTGAGGGCTTCTAGCATAAGAAAAAGTCACTCTAAAATAGTATATAGAAAGATATTAGTAAGGTTGTGTAGAAAATCAGAATAAAAACTCAATGAGTCAAAGCAACAGACTTGTTTCTGTGAAGAGACAAAAAAATCAGAGGAAGCATTTTTCACCTAATCCAAACTAAAAAATTGAGTCCCCATRTAAGAGAACTAGAGCTAATTAGGGAGTGTTGTAATGTATGCTAGGGACATCAATGATACCTTATAGACTGCTGTCAAAAGTCACACACACACACACACACACACACACACACACACACATTGAGAACAACTGAAGAAGAAAGGACAAGCTCTTAGAAACAAGTGAACAATTCAACCTTCTACACTACAAACCTAGAAAAGGCATTAAGCAGTACTAAGACTGAAGCAAGAAGCAATTGCTCTAAGGATGTCTGAGAAATGGGCAGATTCAGCAAAGAATGCTTCTTTCCTTTAGACAAATCTTATACTAATACCACACAAGAATATTGTCTCAAACTCAAATAAAAGAAACACCAGAAATCATCATACAAATCTAGCTTTACCTCAACTTCCAAAGCAGTTAAGTCCAAATGAATATACACAAAGAAAGATCGCAGACCTGTTGCCAAGAATGGACATGGACAAAGAGATGGTCTCTAAATTACATGGGAATAGAAYGCAAGCAGATTTAATTCCAAGAATATGAGACTCTTTAGCACCTATGAATTAATCAATGTAAGACACAAATACGTAGATTCAGAAGAAACATGACCATGTCAATAGATCCCTGAAAGGCCTGTGACTAAATATCACATATTTTCCTTATAAAAAACTCCGAAGAACATGAGAACCAGAGGAATATATCTGTGTCCAATGAACACAACGAGACAGAAACCTGAATCTAACAGTCCTCTTAATAAGCTAYATAACTGAGATACAACCTCACTTTTTTTTTTATACCAAAAAGAAGATGCTTAGAATTCAGCAGAACATACAGTGTCTACAACTATCTTGGACCCTCAAAGTGTCAAAAACTGCTATACTTGCTTGGGCAAGGGGCCATGTTAAAAATGGCCATACCCAGATTTGGATCTATGTGCTATCGTCTCAAACTTCGAGGCAAGGCATGCCCAATGGTGTCATAGTGTCATAGTGATTTTGTGGGCAACAGATGGTTTTCTGGTTCTGAGGTCAGCCCCACAGAAGGAAATACATGGACACTACTGGGAACCTGAACAAAAGCCAGTATATTGGAAGGGTTATAAGTCCTAGAAGGGCTTGACATCTGCTACATGTTCAACTATTCAAGCAGCCTTTACTTGGTTCTGTTCACACCATAGCCTGGTACTACTTTCAGCCTTGGTACAAGACACTGTTTTCATTGAGCAACAGTTATGTAAAAATGAGACTTGTAAGTGCTCAAATACTCAGAAACATTTGACTTCTTACCTAAATTGAAAGAATATTACAGTAGAGAAAAGAAAATATTTTAAGAACTGAAAGATGGGGAAGTGGCGCATAAAAAAACAGTCTTGCTGCATGATATGACAGTTGGAATTATGGACACATGACATCCTGGCTATCTGGACCAATCCTGGACAAAATCATTCATGAAATATGAGGAGTACAACTGGGAAGAAAATATGTCTAACCTAGGATGGGACAGAGGGTGACAAAGGGCTAATGTAAGTGAATAAAGTGATGCAATAAATAAATATCAATACTTAATTGTAAAAAGTAAACAATTTATACAAATAGGATTTAAAGGAGATAAATGTCTTTTTGCAGGAAGAACTTTTTATCATCTATATAACTGCATTAGAAAAGTCTTAATACCATGTTTTTTTTTTTTTTTTTTTTTTTTTTTTTTTTTTTTTTTTTTTTTTTTTTGCTTTTTCGAGACAGGGTTTCTCTGTATATTCCTGGCTGTCCTGGAACTCACTCTGTAGACGAGGCTGGCCTCGAACTCAGAGATCCACCTGCCTCTGCCTCCCAAGTGCTAGGATTAAAGGCGTGCACCACCACAGCCCGGCTTAATACCATGTTCTTGCTATTTATTCAGTTAAACCTGAACAGTAAACAAAGAAGAAATAGTATTTTTAAAACTAGCAAAAACCAAGACAGATCTTTAAAATGGAAACTTGAATACACTGAGGAAATTGAGAATGATGTGAGAAGATGCAAAACACTTACATGCATATCAAATCGAATACATTACAGTGAAAATCTCAATGTTAAAGATTTACACGATTAACTTAAAACTCAAGACAAGCTCCCCATGATTTACTTCAAAGATATGATAAAAAAGAGTCCTATAAATGTACATGGTGGCACAAAGATCATGAGAATGATGGGCAAACCCAGAAACATGGAGCCAGCCTGAGTCATAGCACCTGTGATTTCAACCGATATTGCAGATGTACAAGGAGAAAAGCAGCACAGCAAAACACCCAAGCAATAAGGCAATCAGAAAAAGCCCAAGCATCTATGGCCAGCTGAATTTCACCAATATACCAAAAGTTATGTTACAAAATAGGCAGCCTTATCAATGAGTGTTGTATGGAAAAGTAAATAACATATATAAATTAATGGAACCAGGTCAAATTCAATGAATTGGTGAAACTTACAGAAGAACACAAGGAAAAATAAATTCATATACAGACATAGGGGCCTAGTTTTTGAACAGACTACCAATTATCAAAACACACAGGATAGATGCAACCAAGAGGATTGCATGCAATTAAAAACTTGCATGGAAATTATAATAACTGAGTGTATGAAGAAACAGCCTACAGAATAAAAAAAATTTATCACAAACATTTCATAGTTAATAAATAAACCCCCAGATTTTCCCAGGTTTAAAAATAAAGCACAAAGGCCGGGCGTTGGTGGCGCACGCCTTTAATCCCAGCACTTGGGAGGCAGAGGCAGGCGGATTTCTGAGTTCGAGGCCAGCCTGGTCT
>BDUI01001804.1:100365-119446 GCA_002335545.1 Apodemus speciosus
TCTCTGTGCCCTCTGGTTTGTCTATCTTATCTATCTTGTTTGTTTTCTCAAAAAACCAACTCCTGGTTTCATTGATTTTTTTTTTTTTTTTTTTTTTTTTTTTTTTTTTTTTTTTTTTTTTTTTTTTGTATAGTTCTTTTTGTTTCTACTTGGTTGGTTGATTTCAGCCCTGAGTTTGATTATTTCCTGCTGTCTACTCCCCTTGGGTGTAATTGCTTTTTTTTTTTTTTTGTTCTAGAATCTTCAGATTTACTGTCAAGTTGCTAGTGTATGCTCTCTCCAGTTTCTTTTTAGAGGCACCCAGAGCTATGAGCTTTCCTATTAGCACTGCTTTCATTGTGTCCCATAAGTTTGCGTATGTTGTGGCTTCATTTTCTTTAAGTTCTAAAAATTTTCTTTAAGTTCTAAAAATTTGCCTTTCCCCCTGGTGGTGAGGCATTTACAGAAAGCTTTTTAGATAATCATCACATAAATAGCCACTGTAGATTTGATTGAATCAGGAAGTATATTTTAGCAAGCTTTAAAGGTATGGTTGTAAAGATTAACCTTTACTAAGAGAATGTTTTTCTGCAGTTAATTTTCTGGGATCTTTGCATTCTAGGATGCAAATACTGCATCAGAATATTGAGAAATGTTTTTTCTTATGGTTAGTCCTTAATATTACACCTCGGAGACTGGAATAGTTAGTACATATGCATGCTCTGAGATGCTATCAGGTCACACTGTTTTTACTGTTATTGTATATACTATAGGTTGGGGCAAAATTCTCATCTGTTAATCATCTAAGAGCCTTGGATGGTAAAGAGGGGGACCCAGATATGTTAGAGGGATTGAACAAGGGCTGCGATGGGCCTCAGATGATAATAGAAAGAGAGCATGAATTTCATTTTGTCAGGTTTTATTTCATTAATGACTCTGGAAAATTTCACTGAGAAAATTGTAGATGTGGTAACATGGATTTCTCGTATTAGGCTATACAGTAAGCAGTCAGTTGCTCTCGGTAGTTGATTAGTTTTGAATCTCTAAAAAAAACTGTTGCCCACTGAAACAAAGTTTCTTTGACCCCAACTGAAAGTAACAGCACACTAGCTATGAGTGTCATAGAATACAACAGATTTTCTTCTAAGTCCTGTCACGTTCCTTACCATTAGCATTTGGCCATGTTCCCTGTGTACCCTGTTGTTTTTGTTTGTTTGGGTTTTTTTTTTTTTTTTTTTTGTTTTTGTTTTGTTTTATCTCTTGGAGCTACCTCAGATTGAACCAGAAAGCCTTCTGTTAATCACAAAATAGTCCTGACACTATGACATCAGTGAGTATGCCTTGCCTGACTGATTGGGATTGAAGCACATGGGATCTAAATCTGGGTATGGACAATGATAACTCTGCTTCTTGCCCCAATCTGCATAGCTATTTTTAACACTATGAATGCTACCACCAGGGAGTCCAAGATATTTGTAGACAGTATGAGTGGTTTGATCTGAGTTGTCTTTTCTCAGGAAAGTCCACTTGCTCTCTGACTCTGCTATATTGACCCCTTGAAATTTTCCTCTGTCCTTGAAATGTGTACTCACTGGTAACACTGTGTTGAGTTAGTCTAGATTAGAGGAGAAGAGTTCCAATTGCCCTTTTGATTGTACTGTATTCTTTAGCTGTGCTTCTTTTTGTCTTTATTATTCTGAGGCATGTTCCTTCTGTTCTCACATTCTTGAGATTTTTATACTCAGCACATGTCTTATCTCACCACAGGGCTTTCATGGGTCTGTTGATGTGATCATTTTTCTTCCCTCACTGCTTCTACATGTTTTGTTTCTCACATTCATTAATTTGTAGATGTTGAAAGAGTCCATTCTGGTGTAAACTCTAAATTCCATGGAATTTAGAGACAATCTCTGTGTCTGTGTACATCCTGACAACTGGTCTATGAGTTGTTTTGCAAATAATTGTTTGAGCTCCCCTGCTTTTGACATTGAGGTAAAGCCAGCTTAATATGATTTATTTCTAGTGTTCCTCTTCTTTGTGTTTTAGGGAATATTTTCCTTTTGACAGTATTAGGTTTTTCTAAGAAAAGGACAATTCCATGCTAATCTGTCCAGTCCTTAGTCACTGTTAGAGGAAACTTCTTGTTCACTTGCTTGATGCATGTTGTAGTTTTATAATACAGGAGGTTGATTCATTCACTTTTTCTAAGAACTCACATTTCTTCTTCAATTCTGATTTAATTCATGTATGACTTTCCTCAACACTGCATAATGTAATGCTGACATCATTGTCATACATTGCGGTGTCCCCTTTTTTATGTCTACTTTTTATACATAAAGAGTTACTCTGTAGTGAGAAATAATTAAAATATATTACTGCCCCACCATGCCTCTGCTCCAAATTCTGGCGAGTCCCACTCTCCTGTCCAGCACCCACTCCTTCCAAGTATCCAATAAAGCACAGAGTAAAGTTTGTTGTATTGAATGATTATATTATCTTTATATCTATTTCATTAATTTCTACATAATCTTACTAATATCTTTGTACATACTACTTAAGATCGACTAGTTTTCACCTTTTTCAGTTCACATAATTGTGAACAAGTATCCATCCTAACCAGTATCTCTTGTTGCCAAACTTTTCTATTTGTCTTTGTTCCCTCACTTCTTTGCTTGTCTTTCCTGACCTGGCACTCTGTCTGGCACTCTAAGCAAAGGTTCTTGGTGCTCCAGGAAGTTTGTCTCACTATTCTTTGATTTAGGTCTCTATAGCAGGTAATTAGGCACAGTTAAGAGCAAGAGATAAAGCTCAGTAGTTACGGGCATTTGTTCTTCCAGTTTTCAGGTTCTAATCCTAATACCTGCCTTGGGACTTTATATTTGTCCACATGTAAGCTTCCAACCTCATTGGCCTGCTGTAGACTCTGTGTGCATGACATGCACAGACCTATATTTTCAAGTCCTGCATGGCCTTGGAAGGGACGGTGTGACATGGTTTCCTGTCCCTAGAGCAGAGCCAGTAGGACATGCCCCTCCACAAGTGCTGACAATTGCTGTATACATAGGGCTTGTTTGTATATATTTTGTTTCATGTTCCTCCTTTGGGAAATGTTCTCTCTGCCAATGTTATGGGGGATGTTCTCCCTACAAACTTTAATGACTCCATGATAATTAGAAACAGCATGAGTCCAAGAGGCAAGAATATGTTTAATGTTCCTCTGCAAAATTGTAAATGCTGTGACCTTCTGGACATCTCTTAAAACTATGTGAAGGAACTCTGAAAACACAAGTTCAAGAAAATATGAACAGGATTTCTTAATGTAAGGATTAAATATAAACTGTATTAGGGTCTTCATGAACTCGAAAGAACAGAGGCAAGTGCACTAATGAGTCAGTAAAAGGAAGAAATAGTTTTAAAAAAAAACAAGGGTCAAGGTTCAAATATCAAAGGAGCAGGGAGTGAGGGGATGATCTCAGGGTGGGATTCCTCCCATTTAAGCTCTTTGTTTGTATATATAAATGCAGGCAGATTTCTGAATTTAAGGTGAGCCTGAGCAAGCAAGTCTAGGTCCAGGCATGGTAGTATACACCTTTACATTCCTAAGGAAGTAGCTCATGCAAATAAAAGAGTGGGCTCTGGTCTACAAGAGAGAGCTACATAGGCAGAACTGCCTAGAGAGAGATACCTAGAGAGAAATGTTTTGAGAGCTGACATAGCTCTTTTTTGATATTTTTCTGGTGGGATTTCTGACTTTGGTTAGAAATTCCAAGAATTTTTTTTTTGTAGCAGCTTTTCTGATTTTGGTCAGAAAACCTATGCACTGTCCAGAGAGCTTTTAGGTTTTTTTCTAGCAGAGAGCCATCTTGAGCAGACAGTAGACACTAGGGACCCATTTCAAGCAGAAAATAGAGCTGTCCGTCTGCACCACTGACTTCGAGTTGTTTTCTTCCACTGCTCCCACACACCATTTCCTCAGGAACCCTTCTCCAATGTGCGTAGTCCTCAGCACTACATTGACATAGCTAATCCCCTACAAATAAAATTCAAATTAATAAGCTTTATTTTAAAAAGAAACTGTAAACATTCTGGAGGTATTGAAAAGCAGTCAAAATCCCAGTACAGTTTCGGAAGACTAAATATGGATCCTGGATATGTGACAGGACAGGTAACACCTTATGTCAGCGTTGGGAGTATTAGGAATAAATCTGTGTATGATAAATATAATTTTTTTATGTACATGGAATGCAGAGTGGAGAACATCCCATGTCCATTTTAATATGACAGAAGATTTATCATATTGATGATGTAGTTAGGTACATAGCAGTAACTTTTATTTGGCACTACCTTAATTGTGGAATAATTTATAATATAGGAAAATACTGTTATCCAGCACCTGTATTAATACAGTTAAGGGTTCCATGGTAATGTACCCTAAGTCAAACCCAACAAACTCTTCCATTCTGTTCAAATGTGAAGTGCATTGTAACCCAACACATTGAGTAACATTTTTCACTCTAACACTCATTCCAGTGTATGTGGGACCTAGGAAGCCACATTATTCTGAACAGAAGAGAAGGGTGTAACCATTTTTCTCATGAGTACTTGAAACCTCCCCACAGTGACACATCGGGCACCTGGTAAAGACCCTTTCTTGATTTTTGTCCCATCCCCTGTTACTCATGTTTTCATCCTATCCATCCTTCTTGTATTTCGGGTGTACTTGGAGGCAGGTTTTGGATGGGTAGCCAGACTGTCATGTATTCTTAATTCCAACTGCTGTGGTATATGATATTGGATTTCTATAATTCACTCCCCTTCCTTTAGCTCTTACAACCTTTCCCCTCTCCAAACTTCAGTCTTACTATGCAGCAGTCTCTGAAATGAGTTTCTTATTGCAAACTATGTTTGTCTGATTTAGGCTTTCAGGAGCACCAGGCTATGGTGTAAGTAAAATAGTTTCAAGGAAATTCCAGTATGCTGGTATGTAGCAGTACATTAGTCATAGATTCCCATCCTGAGCCTATGAATTTTCCAGTCATTGACTTTTAGTTGGCATCTAGTGCCAGTTATTTATTTCCTTTATGGGCTGACCTTAGTTCAAACCAGAAATGCTTCTGTTAGTTACAAACATCTTGGCACTATTCCTCTGGTGGGCATACTTGCTGGACAGGATGGTGTTGCAGCACTAGGAGTCAGCATCTGAGGAGAGCCACTGATGATCTTTTTGCCCAGCATATGAATGGTACACCAGCATATCCAATACATTTTTAGACAATGAGTGGTCTCCTGACTTCTGGGCATCTTCCCCAGGGTTGTATAAAACCAAGTGATATTTTCTTCTAGTTTTATATAGCTTATTAAGAGTATTATCACAATTGAGCTTTCTTGTACAATATTTATAGTTGTTGAATTGAAGAATTATGTTTTCCAAATTATGAAATTTGGGGAAACATGACTTCCTCATTCTCTTATTTAACACATCGAAAACGTTATATGTCATACATTCTCTTTGTAAGTACTGTAACGAATTAGTGTTGATACATAGCCTATCCTTGTCTTGACTTCTATATATAGTAGAATGATGAGAGCTTTTGTAAGGACAGATTCAGGACGTTGGCTGCTATCTTGATTATGATGAGTTATGTTCCTTCAGTTGTCACATTCTTTCTAAAGTGCTTTCATATCGAGTCAATGTGCTATTTTGCCCCATGTCTTTCATGGATAAATTGACACGCCTATGTGGCTTCTGTCACTGATTTTTACATATTTTGTGCCTTAAATTATTTGGTATGTGGGTGCTGAAACAGTTTTGCATCCTTGGCATAAAATCAACCTGAGTCCCCTTTCTGGATCCATTAGAGAGAATCTCTTTGTCAGTGTACATCCTTGCAATGATTTTTTTTGAAAATGTTTTTTTTTTCTCATCTGCTTTTTATATCAAGGTAAAGCCAGCTTTGCATGCAATATTCTCAGTGCAGCATTATTACATCTTTTTCTGAACAAACTGGAGAATTCATTGCTGAGTCTGTCCAGTCCTCAGACATTTTTAGTGGAAACACTGTATCCGCACTTGCTCATTGCCTGGTCTAGTTTTATGACATAAAACATCGATATTCCTTTGTTTCTAGAAAATCATCGCTTTCCTCTCCAATGCTCTTTAATTTTGTATGACTCCATAGCATGTCATCCATCTGCTGTTCCCCATTGTCACAGTAAACTACTTGGAGAGTGTCATAGAAAGACACCATCCAAGTGTCCATTAAGTGTCTGGACAGCTACATGATATGATATTAATATAAGGTCAGGAACAATGTAAACGTTAGATGGTGATGAAAATAGCTGTCACTCAACCTGCTAATGATTTATCAATTTGAGCAAAACATGATATTTTACAGATAGAATCTATGTCTCTACATCAAGACAACAGGACACAAATGGAAAGTAGATGTACTGTATCTGCCAGATAGAATGAAATGAAACATGTAGCTAATGAAACTTTATTTGATGCTAGGCACCCATCTAATGCTAGGCTAGGGCCACACTAGCCATTTGAGCCTGACTCTAGTTCTTGAATCATAATGTTCTGAGTAATAACCCTGAATAGTAGTTTTGTTGCAGCAGGTATACTCTATATTTGTGCCTGGTATCAGCTGAGGTTTGAAAAAGGCCTGAGACTGTAATCATTTTCCTTGCTATATTAAATATATCTCTCATTCCATACTCTCCTGTCTGTAGGAATGTTGACAAGATTTCTTGTATCATTCTGGTTTTTGTGTGCACTTACGTGTTTTACCATATTTCATAACAGAGTCGTATTAATTTTTGCTTTTAATTTTGCAAACCTTGATGTGAGATTTCAATAAGACATCCAGTTTATATTCCAGAGAATTTTCTTTCTTTGGTAATGTTATCTATAGTTTTTGTTTTCTCTCATTTATCTTCACTCTTCCCCAATAATCAAAATTATGTCTTTAGTACTTTTTCACTTATAGTAGGACAAGTACAGACTTGTCCAATTATATTTTTACTGGATTTTATACTGTGAGGACTTAAATTTCAAAGGACCAATGACCTACAGTATTGTAATTGATGCTCAAAGACTATATTGATGACTAATTTCTGCATTGGATAGACTTGTATCATTTAATATTTCTGGGGACAGAAGGTCCCCTGTGCCACTTAAATTGCATTTCAAGAATGATCAGGTTTCTAGAAACAACATTGTGATTATAGATCTGCAAATCCATGGACACTGATATTACTGAGCCATTTATGGAATTGTAGAATTAGAATAATATTCACTGTCTTGAAACCTGATAGTAAATAATTCAGCTCCTTAGAGACATAGATGATGAAAGGAATAGTGGCTTTCTTTTACCATAACATTGATGTGTTTGTGAGGAGATGCAGATGGTAGTATTTTGGCATCTCTTTTCAGCATTTTATGTCACATAGTCATCTTGGGTTTGTTGACACTTTATATCTGATTGTCTCAGGAAAGATATTGCCTAGAGCTCAGTATAGTCAGTTCTCAATATATAGATGATTATTTTCTTCTCTTTTGTTTCGTTTTTTTAGAAGAAATATAAACACTACTAAGTGTGCCTTTTATTGCAGCACATGCCATATATTGGTAAGAATTTTCTGGAAAATATTATCTTGGTACTATAAATAAGCCATCAAATTTTAAGCATACATGAATGTCCCTTTTAATTTGTTCTTTTCCTTAGCATAAAGGATGCTCCATTCACCCTACTTTTTTCTCTACCTCAGTCTATGTAATGCATAGGGGAAAATACTGAAGGACTGTGGCAATATTTCTTTACAATAATGTTTTATTCGACTACCTAAATGTTTATCTTCATATTTTATGTATAATGAATGATACTTTATGCCCCTGAAATCCTGAGTTCAGCATCCAGCCTGTGGGACTGAAGTTACACATGATAGTAAGCTGCAATGTGTGTAGAAACAAAAGAAGATAAAGATAAAATTATAAGATTAAAATTTTCAATTAAGTAAATCTCATGAGTAATAATGCTTTTAAAAATTCATGAAGAATGATTTTAATTCTCAATTTAAAAACTCGACTTGATCAAAAAATTATCATACTTCAAGTATGACAAATGAATACATTGTCACATATGCCATTTATTTACACATACCTAATTATTATGTAGTAAAAACCATATGTAATTTATACAGTTATTATCTGTATTGCATATATCAACTTGGAGAAAATTTTCATTAGTTCTATGCTATGTAATACTGGCATTTTTATTTATTGTTATGAATATAGTTTCATAAAATACCTTCACAAAGTATTTGATTCTGTGTGTCCTTTGGAATGTTGACTGTGTTCATTGTTGTTACACTCCTTTTATGTTTAAAGAAAAAAAATGTGATTCTTAATTCATCCAATAAATCTGCATGTCATATTGTACGTCTTTGTTCTAGAAAGAGTTCAGCATTGTACCTAGGTCTCAGGATGTCAACTGAGAATTTTAAAGTAGAGTCATTTGAGCCCCAGCTACAGACAGGATTGATACAGTGCCTATAGTTGAGCAAGACTGAGAGCTGTAAAACTTAGAAGCACAGTTTTACTCATTGTAACTTAACCATCTGTGATGTGACACTGGGATTGTGTTTCATAGCAACCCATACTTCATGAGGCTACACTCCTGAATCTAGGCCAGAAATGTGTACATTATAGTCCTTAAAAGTTTGATGATTACAATTCTATCATCCCATTTCAGAGAAATAGAAAATATAATAAAGACTATTTTGTATTTTATTAAAATTAATTTTTAATATTCTTTCATGTTTGTTGGTACATTAGGCTGAATGTATACATATGTGCTGTATATCCCTTCAACCTGGAGAGCTCAGAAGAGTGCATTGGATTTCAAAGAATTGAGATTAAAAATCTGCTGTGTAGTTCCATATGTGTGCTGGGAAGCATATATGCTGTTAAACTTTTGGACTATAGAATCCAAACTACAGAGACATTTTCAAATGAAGTGATATTGGCAAAACCTCCATCTACTGCTAAGGTCTTAGAAAATTATTAGAAAGTTGATGAAGGGTAGAGACCTTATGAGTGTAAGCAATATAGTACATCATTCGATATATTGCCTATGAAGGAACAGCAATGCTTACCTTATGACACATTTCTACAACACTTCTAGAAGATGTTGTCTTTAAATATTTATCATGACTCAACTTTATCACAAATTACCTCGAATTACTTAGTTTGTTTTTACCTAGGAAATCGCTTTTGTTGAGCAACACATGGTAAACAGGTATTTTTCCATTATAGGGTCTGTTAGCATTCCAGATTGTAGCTGTGGACTTCTCACAGGAGGAATGGGACTGTCTTGACTGTGCTCAGAGGGCATTGTACATTGATGTGATGTTGGAACATTACAACAATCTATTTTTTGTCGGTAAGAATACTCTTGTAGAATTCCTGACGCATTTTTTTGAATGTACCTATTGTGTGTTTGTGTTATCTGTCTGAAAGGTCTAAATATTCTCAAAATAAGGGAAATTCTGGTTAACAAGTTAACTTTTTATTCTTTCTCTTTTACATTCCTCTACATTCTTTTGAAGAGGAACCAGTATTATAGTCTCAGTAATCTCTCCAAACTTATTGTCTACTTTGAATCAAAACTTCCAAGTTCCAAAAAAATTGTATATTCAGAGCAAGAAAATATACTGCCACACACATAATAATTGGAATATTTTAATTTTACTATTGCATTAAAGTCTTTATTTATGAATTTTAAAAATGGAGAAGTTTCAAATGGAGAAAGAGCTGATGGTTTGAGAATTTTGTTATATATTAACTTTTTTACATGTGGTCACTATGTTTAGTACTGACACAGCATGGTCTTTATATTGTGAATTCCACACCAATGTGTATTACATAATGAATTTGTAGTTGACCAAAGCTACACAGTGTCATCTTTCATAAAACATAAATAGGAAAATGAAGAAATAATTGTTTATATGATATTTTAGTGGACTCCTTTCTCAGAGTTCTTTACTGCTCAAGCTATTCTTTCTACTTTCTGTAAAATACACTGTTTAAGGGCTTCGAAGCTATTATTTCTTGTGGTTTGTCATAGATGAAATTTGAGGTTGTTCTTAGCATTCATATAATGATTGTGAAAAAAAACACTTTTGAAAGCTCTATCCTTGAGAATCACTAATTTACATTAGAAAATTTTAGGAAACATGAGATGTTGTCTTAATTAACCACTAATCCCCATCATCTCTAATTGCACTTTTTTTTATTTTCAGAGAATCATTGCATATGTCCTAAATATGACAAGGTCTTGGATCAAGAAACACAGCATTTTGTCCACAAGAATGTGAATATTCAAGAGAAGTCTTATAAATGTTATGAGCATGGAAAAATTATTCATGAATTCACTCAAAGTATACTTTACCAAGCTTACTTCAGGGATACATGTGTTAAGTCATCAAACGTAAACAGACATGAAAGTGGAAACACAAGAGAACTGTGCAAATATAAAAACTGTATAAACTGTTTAAAGTTGTGTTCTATCATTAGTCTAAATCAAGGAATCCRCATAAGAAAGAAAGAACACAATGGTACAGTGCTTGATAAGGTTTTTGACTCTAAACAAAAACTCAGGCAGAAACAAGCCAATAGTGGAAAGAAACCTTACAAATAATAGTGAATGTGCCAGATGCTTCAACAATAAATGCAAGCTTAGACAACATCAGAAAATTCATAAAGGAGAGAAACCTTACAAATGTAATGACTGTGCCAAATGCTTTACCTTCAAAACTGATCTTAGAGTTCATCAGAGAATTCATACAGGAGAAAAACCATACAAATGTATTGAATGTGACAAATCGTTTACCAACAAAGACCATCTTATAGGTCATCAGAGAATTCATACAGGAGAGAAACCGTATAAATGTAGCAAATGTGACAAATGTTTCACTTATAAAGCTCAGAAGTCATCAGAGAACTCATACAGGAGAGAAACCTTATAAATGTAGTGAAAGTGACAAATGCTTTACCTACAAATGCAGTCTTGGTAATCATCAAAAAATTCATACTGGAGAGAAACCTTACAAATGTAGTGAATGTGACAAATGCTTTACCCACAAAGACAATCTTAGTATTCATCAGAGAATTCATACAGGAGAAAAACCTTATAAATGTCATGAATATGATAAATTCATAAGACATAAATGTAGTTTTAGAACTCATCAAAGAATGCACACATGAAGCAAATGAGAAACCCTTCACCACGAAAGATCATCTTAGAACTCATCAACAATACATACAGGAAGAGTGACCTTTCAAAAGTAAATGTTCAAATTCTTTACTGTTAGCTCATCTCTGACAGTATATCAGAGAATACATACAGGAAAGAAATCTCACAAATGTATCAGGAAATCTCTTTACCTGAAAAATAGGTCTAAGAAAATATTTAGAAATTTATAGCCAGGACTGGCATGTGTTTTACCCAAGTGGAATTCTTTGCAACACTTGAGGCTCCACACCAGAGTTTCTTATGAATAGCAGGAACTTGTGAAAGTATTTAATGTTCAAATCTTGGAAACTATGAAGCATTTATATGACAAGGAAAAAATTTCAAATTGTTCACTATCARATATTTCATAATGAAGACAAAGTAGAGAAGCCAGAAGAATGTGTAACACTTTTTTCGAGACTGAATCCATTAAAGGGTAAATCTGACTATGGTGGATAATAGACTTTCCAAATACATAGTGACACCAATAGCATTCTGTATGTTCAATTCAGATGAAGAAACAGACAAATCATACTACTTAAGAGAGTATGTGACAAACTGAGCAACCAAAATAGCATGCTCTTTATGCCAGTATTCCTACAGATATACAGGTTGCCTTGAGTGTCAAGTATTCAAAGTATGTAGCATATGCTTGTTTCAAGTTTCAGCATAGCAATTGTCTTTGAGTCCCGTGGGCTCTGGTCACCAACTCCTTCCCCATAGTCCTGTATGTAATTAGAGTAAATTTCATTGATTTAACAAGTTGGGCTTGGTTGTTGTCAGTTTCAACTTGGGGCAGGTAGATGAATATATGTGTTCCATCTCTGTAGAAAGTGTCTCTCATACAATATGCTGAACACATTACTATTTTCTCTATACTCGTAACATAAAGTTAATACTAGACCACTATTTTTCAACCTGTCCATAGCAACTCCTTTGTGGGTATCATGAACTTCTAACAGGTTACATAAGACCATAGGAAAGCACATATTTCCAATGATCTTAGAAGTGAAGCATTTCATTTGTCTTTAGGTGAATTCACCTGCATTAGAATACTTTGAATTTTATGACAGTGCTGTGTAGCATTAGGAATGTTAGAACTACTGTATTAGAATGCAATTGTGTTAGCTAAAATGCTAGATACTGTGTTCAGTGCTACTTACTGCCTTACTGCCATAGTCTGAGGGATAAGGAGGTTTTCTGCCTTGAATTCCAAGAAGAGTGAAAGTTCTACCAAGAACAAATGAAAATAAATATGGCTTTAATGTTGTCAGTGACAGACAAAATCCACTGGACTTTGTCACTATGTGGCTCTTATATTAATACCACATGGTTCAACTCAACTCCAATAACCCTCAGGACAATGCTACCCATGGACAAATATTGCGGACCATTGTCGTATCCTGTTCTGTTGTAGTCCAAGACTCCACTTTTATATACTTTAAGAAATGCATTAGAATTTAATTCTTTTTGTTAATAATTTATAAAATTGTAATATATACATTTGAGAACATTTCATCCTGAAACAAGATTCAGTAACTGGCTTTAGTAAGGTATTAATCTTAACTTCTTGAGTGAGTCCATTCTTAAAAGTATCATGAGTTTATAAAGCTTTAAAGAGTTAACCAATGAACAATAGACGAGGTACATGTTGTACAATTTAGAAATCTCAAAATTGTGGAAAATCATTTTGAAGTACTGAGAATTGAAGAGAAAGTCTACTCCAAGTCAAATCATTATATTAGATTATTGATAATAAATTCATAAAGACTCTGGAAGTTTGGCCCTTATGCAAGTTGATACATTATGAAACTATATCATTACATAATTTTTCACTAATTTTAAAAAATAAGGAACTGCTCATTTAAAAAAACACTGAGTTAGAACATTGTGTTGTTCTCAGTATTGAGAGTTTGTTGAAACATGATCTCATTGTTGGTAGAGTCTTGAGTACACAGAAGCCCATACTTTTGAATGCTCACAAACAATTCCTATGCTTCAGTATGTTGAGGCTCACACTCCTGGCAGATAAAAGTTAGGTGTCTATACTGTCCCTTAACAATCTGGAAATTTGCAAACAGATGGAGAATCTCTGGTGATTTGAACTTTGCATATTCAATGGATCTAGGCCCCATGGAAGTTTGTGTACAATTTGTACAATGTGTACAAATTTGTGTACAATGTAACCATTTATACACATACTTCTTGTCTAAGGAGGAGCAAGCATATAGTGAGAGTGTACAAAATAGGTTTGAGTAGACTCACAACTGGAGGTAGGAGCACTTGTGCAGAGTGAGAAATATGCAATTCAACCAGGCAGACACAATCACCATATCAGAGGATTGATGGCCAATGAAACTGTGAAATTGGAACATGCAGTAGCATTTGTGAAGAGCATGGTAAAAGCCATATTACAGGATCCTGAAGAGCATTCCTAGAGGAACTTCCACAGGCTATATTTTTAGGAACCCACCTGAATTCAAACACTACCTTTCAGGAACAGGAAAGCTACACTTCAGCTGCATATCACTCTATGGAGCAGCTTGGGGAAAGGGGGCAATTGGAGTTGATAGGGGGAACCATTACTTGATTGGAATAGGTTTGTGATGGGTGGAATCAGAAGAGCGACTGAGGTCCCTAACTCTACTCCTATACTTAACCCTTTCCCTACCCATATCCCAACTTCAAGCCCTATACCTCCCATAACCCCTACACTTATCCAATCCTGCCCACTGGGAAAATACTTCAGTTAATCATTTCATAAATAACTACATGCATGATATATTTGAATCTTACATATATTGTTGCTTGTTTACATGTTAAAAAGCAGCATACTTGGGGCTGGAGAGATGGCTCAGTGGATAAGAGCACCAACTGCTATTCCAAAGGTCCTGAGTTCAAATCCCAGCACCCACATGGTGACTGACAACCATCTGTAATGAGATCTGACTCCCTCTTCTGGGGTGTCTGAAGACAGCTACGGTGTAGTTACATAAATAAATAAATCTTTATAAAAATAAAAGCTGCATACTGATTTGCATGGGGAGTGCAATAATTAACATTTCAACTGATACTGCATTGCTGCTTTTCTTGTGTTTCACTGTCTGCAGTATATGGCATTGTTGAAGACCTTGTGTGTGGACAATGAGTAGGTACAGTGGAAATCTCCCTGCCTAGTAGGTGTGCATTTTGTGAAGAACTGTGGGAGGGGAGACCAAGAAGAGGGGCAACCATTTGAATGTCAATAAGTGCAATAATTTAATAAAAAATATAAAGAAAATAACTAGTACCTACACCTTTGAAAAGGTCCAACATGAACAAACAAATTACCATGCCATCATCTTTATTCCTTTGAGTATTTCCTTGTGTAGTGGCTATTCCTGGTTGTCAACTTGACTATATCTGGAGTGAACTATAATCCAGAACTGGAATGCTCACCTGTGATCCTAATCTGGAGGCTGAGGGATAAAAGTTTCTGACCCGAGTCTAGGCATGGAGATCTTGAGGCCTAGTGGCTATGAATCCCAGAAGATTAAGACAGGGAGATCTTTTGAGTTCAAGGTCATCAGGGACAAAGTAAGTCCCAGATCCAGGCAAGGTGTCTCACACCTTTAATCTGAGCCACAAGTTCTGCTGGAGACCTACATAAGGACATTGGAAGAAGGAAGATTCTTCTTTGCCTGCTTGCCTTGTGGAACTGAGCATCTGCTAGATCCTTAAATTTCCATTCACAGCTGCTGCTGACCATTGTTGGGGAGTTGGACTACAGACCGTAAGTCATCAACAAATTCCCTTACTATATAGAAACTACTCATAAGTTCTGTGTCTCAAGAAACCCCTGAATAATACACCTTGTGAGATGTSAGACTCATTCACCCAGAGCTCACAAACTTTCAGAATAGTTTTCTTTGGAACCCTGAGTAGCAATAGAGACTGAAATAAAAATAAGGGAGAAAATATTCCATAAGAAAAGTTTGGCATGTGCTTTATCCAAGTTCTAGTCTTTGTAACACTTAAGGCTCTACTCTAGAGAATTATGAACATGAGAGAAACTTGTGAAAGCCTTAAGGATGTTTGTTAGTTTCAAAGCGTTCTATTTCTGGACAGATCACACCAAGCCAGCACAGTTCCCATGTGAGAGGACCTTCACTGAAGTGGAGGGGAAGAAGTGAGGAAGTTCCAAACTACAGAGATACCTTGTTATAAACTATATGCTCATGCTATGAACCTTCAATTGTATTATTTACTGAAAAAAAAAATCTGTTTCTATTTGCAGTGTGACTCAACACTTAGCACACACTTTTAATTGATCTGGCTGGAATATAGATATACCCTTAGTACACTCCTTTAACAAAATGATAGTAATGTTAATTTATAGAAGTCAGGTTTGAAAGTGATGTCCAGTTGAGTAGCAGACAGAATGATGAATCAGACAAATATTTGGCCAAATAAGATGTTCCAAATTCTCATGAGAGAGGAAAGGGAAGTTATTTAAGGGGCAGTCCAGAGATCAAAATAAGAGGCAGTTTTACCAGGAGAGTTTAACAGAGATAAGTTGAAGAGAGAACAAGGTAGACACACGTAAATGCAGAATAACCAAGAGAATGGGGAGACCGAAGATTAGAACAGATTGCCAAAGTTAGTTTGAGGCCAAACAGTGATGCAGGAGAAGCTGAGAGAAGCCAGATTGGTGAGGAGTTTGAGAGAGAATTGCTGAGTTGAATCAGCCAGCCAGATATCAGAAACAAGTAGGAAGGGGTGTGCTTATTCTGCAGTAAATCTCAGAACCTGAAAAACATTCTAGGTCTAGATATTGTTGAGGTTCACTCTGACAACTTGGACACTGATCTCAGATACAATGAGTTAACTGAGTACTTAATTAGGCTAAGCAAGCAGGGTTTACAGAGAGGAGTCCAGAGCAAGACTGTAATGCTGGTTTGCTCTTAGGGCAGTTTTTTTTTTTTTTTTTTAAATAGGAATCCTAAGAGCAGAATATAAGGGGGATAGCAGTATTACATTTTGACTGACTAGACAGTGTTATTTTTGAGGACTAGGATTAATCATTCACTAACCACTCAGATACCAGACTCAGATATCATTAAAAATTATTGAATGCTTGTTTCAGAGTAGTTAAGGAGTGCAAAACAGACTTGGGATTCTAATTCTGGGGTACCAGTCTGTCCTGACATCAGGCTTTTTATAAACCAGGTACAAAAGTCTAAGGCAAGCCAGGGAGTGGTACATCATTTTTGGTTAACTAGACAAAGTATTATCTGCTAACCTGTAAGCTGATTACTTGTAGGTGAATTAAGAGGGGAAATGCACAGGTAGTGAACTGGAGAGTTCCAGTACATTGAGATAACAGAGCATAAGTAATTGAACCATAACTTCTTGACCTATTAGTAACATTTTCTTAGTTTCTGCTAATGATAACTCCTAAAAGGTGGATGAATTTAATTTCACCATGTGAACAACATGGAGGCTACATATAAAATGGCTACAGTTTTATATCAGAGCATATCATTCCCCCTTGAGCTGTACCTTAGAGTTGAATCATTGACTCCATGTCATCCTTTAAAAGAATGATAGTTTTTAAAACCATGAGTCTAACTGTTGATCCTTTTCCAGATGAAGGACAGGAGGGCATTGATAAGACATGGCCCACAGGTTAGTATTAGGACCTAGTAAGGCAGTAATTAGGGATATCAGCCAAGGGARCCAATTAAATAAACCAATTTCAAACCAATTCATATTTTGTTGCCTCTCCTGTTCCATACTGAGGTAGCTGATTTTTAAATTCAGCCAAGGTGTTTTTAATTATCCAAGAATGATTGACATAGAAACATTACTCCCCTAGGGCTATATATAATCCTCCATCCTTGAGGAAAAGCAAGTTTAATGCTGTATGGTTTTGTAGGACCACTTCAGCTAAGGAGTCTACTTGCTGCTCTAAAAGTGATGTGGCTGTATGTAATTGAACCAGACCTTTATCCACCTGTTCAATTAACATTTAAAAATTCTGTTGCCCTATAAGTAGAGCAGTGGTCCCTATTGTTGCTGATCCTGCAGTACCCATCCCAATAAATATTGGCATTAAAATGTGTGCAGCTCTTCAAGTGCAAGGGCTAAGATAAAAGCCCATGTGATCTAACCTTTCTGTACCAATAATGAAGAAGTGTACATAATTCAGGCGTTGGCTTATTTGTGAAATGAACCACAGAAAGACAAGGGCAAAGGCCTGTGGTGCATGCAAACTAAGTGCCTTTGGGTGCTGCTTGAAGGTTATTTTTCAATTGCAAAAGAAGTGGACAGTTTTATTACATGACTGTTAGGAGCATGGCATTATCTGAATAAAGTGACATCAGCAATGAATATTTTTGAGACTTAAAATAAGTCCTATTTCCCTGTATATCCCCAGGAAGATGGAAGTCTCCTGAGGATAGAATCAGTGTGATTTGGGGAGATGGATTTGAGGAGCTAGAATGACTTAGGGTCATTAGTAGCTATTCCTATATACTAAGGGGCCCTGGAATACAAACCCAGCAATTTTTACTCTTATTTGGTCTAGAAGCATTATGACACTTAAAAGTGACTATATGGTGTTGACTAAGGGAGACCCATATAATAAAGGGGGCATAGGGACCTCAAAAGGAGGGAACACAGTCTGAGAAGATGGCATGATATGAGAAAACAACTGTGGAGATGTTTGGGAAATTGCAGTACTTATATTCGTCACAGAACTTGGTTTTGGGATTTATGCCAGAGGTCCTATTGGGCATAGGACCTCAGTTTATGTCAATCACTGGATTCTAAAAGACATTCAAGGTTCTGGTCCTGTCACATAAGCTCTGGATCCCCAAGTACATCCAACCTCCCAGTTAGCATAGGGAGGGAAATAGTCCCAAAATTTGAGAGTTATAACCAAGAGGTTACAAATCTTAGGAATCTTAAAATCTGAATTATGAGTGAGCCTTGTATCGATATAAGGGTGAGGATCCATTTTTCATCCCAGGGACCAGGTTTTGCATCTACAGGAAGGGCAGGTATGATCAGTGAGAGACTGGGTACATGTGGACCCTGTTTCTGCTGGGCATGCATAAAGTTGATTTTGTCCTAAGAGCAGTTCTTTGTCACACAGTGTGTTAGCCCTGCACCTAGTACCTTTATGTTCAGGCATATGTGGCCCAGCCAAGAAAGCATAAGGCAAAGGTTGATAAATATGAATATCTTGAGGTTTTTTTTTAACTAGTTCTTGCCATAAATTATAAAGGTCTGTAACAATTTTTGGAGGCTGAGACTAATGATATAGATTAGCTATATGACACCAGTTTTTGTATCAGTTTCCATTGCCAAGTTTTTGACTTATGGTTATTAGGTCTCACCAGTACTAGGGTTGATCAGGGGATTACTGTAAGTATAAAACAGAGATTAATAGTCAATCTGCAATAAGTATTTTTAGAGGGCCCTCATAGTGTTGCTATGATGTCCATCCATGCTTGTTTTGGATTTTGACATTCTCATCTATTAACCTTAACTTCAACAGGTCCTGTGGGTGAGACTGGACAATCCACTGGTGGCTTAAGTCCTGATGTTTCTGAGGAGCAGACTTCAGATGGGAAAGGTGGACCTAAGTATGGATTCCATAGACCTTAACTATTGTGGGTATCATTAGGATCACAGTGTAAGTTCCCTTCCAGTGAGAGGCCAGGGTTTCTTTTTTTTTTTTATTGGATATATTCTTTATTTACATTTCATTTCCCTTTTTCCTGGTTTCCTCGCCCCCCCCCAATGTCCCATATGTCTTT
>BDUI01001804.1:123206-144859 GCA_002335545.1 Apodemus speciosus
CCTTGGCAGGGTTGTGACTAGTCAAATTGTTTCGGTCTTGTCTTTATTATTTAGGGGTCTTCAAGGACCTATACCCCTTGTATAACCTTGAGGTTTCTGAGTTGCAATAAGAATTTTTGCAAGTGTCTAAGTTTATCTTCTTTATTTCCCCTATTATTAAAAGTCTTCTGAGCAATCTGCATTAATTCAGACAAATTCTTACTTCAAAGCCTTCAGTTTTCAGAATTTTCTTCAGAATATCTGAGGCTGATTGACCCAAAAGGGCCCCATAACTTGCTGGTTCTCTGTTGCTTCCCAGTCAGTCAGGACTTAGATGTGGTAGGCATCCAGGAGCCTTTCCAAGAAGGGATATATTTTTCCTGGCTATCAAAATTCTGTTGTTCTATCACTATATTTTTGCTTACATCAACTGGGGCTGGTGCTGATGTTTTCATTCTTGTTATGGTTGTCAGACTATTTACAGGAAAATATTCATGCAAAGTATTTGAATCACCCGTTTTCTTAGCTATTGTGGCCATGACAAATCTCTCGGAGTTTAACTTTACCAATGTTTTTCAACTGTTCTACTGCTTGTTTCTACAGA
The DNA here is from genome assembly GCA_002335545.1 of Apodemus speciosus. Taxonomy (NCBI): domain Eukaryota; kingdom Metazoa; phylum Chordata; class Mammalia; order Rodentia; family Muridae; genus Apodemus; species Apodemus speciosus. The sequence continues at coordinate 123,790 of BDUI01001804.1, forward strand.
GTGACCTTTGTCCCTGGAGCTCCCCAGAGCTTGCAGAGCACCCTCTCATCATTCTCTGTCCCATCGGTTTTTATCCATATTTTCATCTCAGTGGTGTCTCTTGTACTTCATGTATGTTTTGACACATGCYTTGGGAGGGAGTCAAACTTTTGACTCATTTTTAGTATTGTGTGTTGGGAAGGCAACGTAAGAAATTAGTATTTAGGGTGCTGGCTATATTTTGCTGTGCGGTTGTAGCCCAGGAGGCTTCTATTACAAGCTAAGAAGTCAGGCTGCCTATCTATTATCTGAGGGTTTCAGAATTCACTCAGATATCGGGGTGCAGCGTCCTACCAGAACCAGTTCTTATCTAGGCTGTCAGCAAGCTCATAGGGAGGTTGTGCAGAGCAGGTGCAGGGCAGACTAAGAGCTGGAGCTGTGTCGTAGGCTTCCTAAGACTGAGAGGAAAGGAACTAAATCACTGGGGCAGGGATACCTGCAAGAGCTGGATAATGACCGGAACTGGAAAAAAGCAGGGAGGGGTCTACAATAGTAATTAAGGAGGAGAAAGCACTTGCTGGTAAAATGGTTAGAGGAATCACATGACCGTAAACACGACTTAGTGGGCGGGTCTAGAAGAGCAGCTAGGCCTAAGTGACAGGAACGTCCACCAATCGTCTTGCTATCTTTCGGTTTCCGCGTCCTAGTTCTCTCTGGACTCCGGAAAACTCTCCTCAGACGCAATTCCTGGCAGCGGGCCTGGGAGAGTCAGCAGTCGGCAGCGCAGCGGCGGAACCGTAACCCGGCGTCCCTGGAACCTCCCAGGTCAGAGCAGCTGCGGGGCTGGGAAACAGGCGGGAGTGGAGCAGGGATGTGCTTTCCGCAGCTGCTCTTAAGGACGCTGCTCTCACAATTCTGTTGTGGATATCTTACCATCGTCGGGAAGTTTGGGGTCATGTGAACTGGGATTGATCGTGATTTTTTTCCCATTTATCCTACAGTTACCGGAATATTCAGTCATAAAATAACTCGTAAACCAGACCTCCCCCACATTCCAAAGCTCCCCGGTACTAAACCACCAACCAACACATGGCTCCAGGATTGCCTTATGGGACAACACTGGGAGGGGAGCCCTTTGGTCCCGTGAGGCTCAATGGCTGAGGCATGAGTAGGTGGGCAGGTGGTGGGGCACCCTCATAAAGGCAGGGGAAAGGCATAGGGAGTTTGTGAAGGGGAAACTGGGAAGGGAAATAACATTTGAAATGTAAATAAATAAAATAACCAATGAAAAATGAAAAAAAAAAAAACCTGGTAAAAGAGCAGTTGCACCATCTCCTATTTCCTAACGTGGCAATTACAAAGATAGTGGAAAGTAAGTTCATTCTTGCTTTCTCACTGCCCTGCTTTACTAATTGCTTATTCAAAAGAATGCCTTTGGCCCTGGTTAATAGGCATCCCCAGGGAGCTTTGTATATAATATTATATGAGGAACCAGTGCAGATTTATTGAACCAAAAATTATACTTTATGGAGCGCTACTGTAAGGGTGCAAACACTAATATTTACTAAGCAGACTATTTAGTGGCCATGAATTTTTCATTTGAGTTGTATGCAGTTTAGGATGTAGGTAAAACATTCAGAAATATGTCTTCATACGCTGAGTTCTTATGTTACTCCTTAGGTCCAGGTAAGCCCAGTATTGCAGTGTGAGTGTATCAGACCACACTATTTGTATAATTAGAAAACCCACAATAGATTAAAATAAAGTTTTAGAAAGCATCTTTTGAATACTTATGATCACTTAGCTGTATCAGAAGATTGTCTCCTTGGTTGGATGAAAGCACTCTGCCCTTCACATGTGGCCAAATTGTTTTATATTTTAGGGTTTGTAATCATTCAGTGCTGTGACTGTGGACTTCTTGTAGGAGGAGAGGGAATGCCTAGRCCCTGCTGACGGGGCTTTTTGCAGAGACCTCCTTTTGGATAAGTGCAGCAGCAGTCTGGTTTCTGTGGGTAACAATAGTTTTCATGAAGTCTCCCTAACTCCTCCTCAGGGTTCAAGGGGAATGACTATGCATGTGTTAGTGCTCATGTGCTTAGAAGAAAAGAGACATTTTTATTTGTGATATATCCTCTCTCCTTCATGTTTATCCTTTGGGAGGCATCATTTATTTTTATTTTCATGAAAAGTTCTGGGTGCTTTCTGAAGACTCCCATATGCAGGTGTCACACTCCTCAGGTAGTTCAGCTCACCATGAATCTGAGAGCCCTGGATGGTGAAGAGAGGAAACTAGCAAAGGTATGTTAGAGGGATGAGGAAGGGATGGGGATGGGCCCAAGTCCCAGTAGAAAGCACACATGAGATTGGTTTGGCCAGATTCTATTTCATTCCACATGTTTCTAGATAATTGCAGTGAGAATAACATAAGAATATTCCCAGTGTAGGTATTAGAAGACTCTCTATATAAGAATTAATACACAGAGACAAATGTCATTTAATTGGCTTGTGTGTGAGGGATGCTGTCCTCTCCCATTTGTATCACTGATGATATCTTCATATTTTCATTGTTATAATTTTAATGTATTGTTTATTCAGAACAATTGATGCCTCTTAGTTTTTTTTCTGATTACAGAGTTTTGGAGCATTTTGTAGTCCTTTAAGTTGTCTTATCTTCTATGGTTAATTTCTCAGTTTCCTAAAATAATGCCAGGAGGGTTTTGATAAGATTTGTTTAGTAACTTTCCATAGTATTAAACTCTGTCTATATTACCTTCCCACTGATATCTGCTGTCGTCTGTCTTCTTGTCAACTGTGCAAGATTTGCATTGCTATAATTTTAATTATTTTGAAATCACCCTTGAGTTTGATCCTTCTCTCATATATTTTAAATTTCGTTGTGGTTTCTCATTTTATAAATTTTTGAAGTGATTTCTCTATATTTAAAAATATCGGTATGATTTTGGTTTTTGCAATCTTAGAAACATCCTCTTATGTCTCTTCACATTTGACTGAGAACATGCTAGCAGTGACTCAGTATTCATGAATTTTATGTGTTCTTGTGTCTTCTACTGATGTCAGCATTCCTTGTTTTTAGAGAAGAATTTTTTCATTTTTATTTTATTATTATTATTCTTTAATGGTTTTTCACAGTCCTGTCGCCATCCCTCTCCCCCATCTCCAAGTGGACATCCCCAACCCTCATCCCCATCCCACCAGACATCCCCACTCCCTCAGGCCTCAAGTCTCTTGACAGGGGTAGAGAAGACATTTTTTTAATCTGCGATATTTACTAAATTTGAAGAACTTTTCTTTTTTGTATGTATGTATGTATTTATTTATTTATTTATTTATTTATTTATTTATTTATTTATTTATTTGACACTTTATCTGGGTAGTCCTGGCAGTTCTGTAACTGTGTAAACAAGGCTACCCTTGAACTGAGAGATCTAGTCTTTCCAGTGCTGGGGTAAAAAGGTTTGCACCATCTAGCCTTCCTGACTTGTTCTGACATGGCCACACTTGAGACTTCTGCATTAATTTGAGAAGATTATTCTATTTCTCCTGTTGTGTGGATGGTTTTCTGGAGGTGTGCTACTCATTACTGGTTTTCAGTGCTGTTCATGATTGTCTTTCTAAATGGCAGATATTGAAACTTATCTGTATCACCATCACCATCTATCTGGTTCCTACAGTCATGTCATTGATTGGTTAATACATTTGGAAACTTTTGTGAAATGCATTCATGTTTATCATATAGTTTTTTGTTTTTTGAAATATGCCATTTGACCATTTGTTAATATACTTTGTAAGTTGATGGATTTTGCTTTTCCTCTTACCTRCCATATTTGTTTCCAACCCACTTGACAGCAAATCCTTTAAAAACTTCGTTAGGTCTTCGCAATTAGTAGTCTTTTTTCTTTTTTTAAATAAAGTTGGTGACTTTGTAATGGGCCATAGTGAAAGCCTCAGAGGCATTGGTGTTTTTGAGGTTTTTATTCTGTAGTTTTGTAGAAAACTTGAAATTGGGAATGTTGTGAGAACTCTAGGCGTTCTTTTATTGTTCAGGATTGTTTTAACTGTTGTACATTTTTTGTTTATGCATATGAATATGCAATTGCCCATTTAAAGTCCATGAAGACTTGTGTTGGAATTTGGACCAGGAATGCCTTGAATCTGAAGATTGCTTTTGGTAGAATGGCTTTTTTTCAGTATCTTAATCCTCTAGCTCCATGAGCACAGGAGATCTTTCTATCTCTTAATATCATCTTCAATTTCTTCAAAGAATTGAAGTTTTTATTATATGTCTTCCACTTGCTTGCAGAAACATTTATCATCGTATTTTTCTCTTTCCTTTGTGTTTATTGTTTTGACAAATGTGAGCTTCTTTCATTTTTGTTTCATGAAAAGTTTCAGGTACTTTCAGAAGTATCTCCTTCCCATATGCAGGTCTCCCACTGCTCAGCTAGATCTGCTCACCTGTGAATCAGAACTAAGAGCCCTGGATAGTGAAGACAGAGGAGACTATAGCCAAGGAGGCAGGTATGTTAGAAGAATTCAGCTAGGGGTGGGATTAAAGTGACAGTAGAATGTGGATATGAAATTGGATTTTCCAGTTTCTCTTTAATTAATGATTCTAGAAAATTTCACTGAGAATAATAATATGTGTAGTAATATAGATTTCTGGTTATAGGCTGAACAGCTGGTTAGTTTTGAGGCTCTGACCTCATTAAATAAAGTGTCTTTGACCCAGACTGAAAGCGGCAACAGGCAATGGTTGTGAATGGAAACATTTGAACATGTTCCAAAGGTCAAGAGTAGATTCCCTTGTAAGGCCTATGATATTGTTGACTCTTGACCTGGCTTCCAGTATAGGCTACACTTTTTTGATCTGTGCAGCTGGCCTCAGATTGCACCAGAAAACCTTCTGTTACCCACAAAATAATCTGTGATACCACTATTACATCATCGGGTAGGCTTTGCCAGGCAGATTGGGATCATACCATATAGGATCCAAATCTGGATATGGTCATTGATATCTCTGCCCCCTGCCCAGGTCTGCATAGTAGTTTTTTGAGACTATGAATGCAACAAACAGGGTATACTAGGTATTTGTAGAAAGTGTGAATTGTGTGATCTGAGTTATATATTTTTTTTCCTCAAGAAGTTTCACTTGCTTTTTGACTATCCTATATTGTCCAGTTTATAGTTTTTCAGTCCTTGAATTGTGTGCTAATTGATGCACTGTGTTGAGTTAGTCCTGGTTAGGGTGGATTAATTACAGTTTCCTTACTTTATAATGTTTGCTTTAGCTATGTGTCTTTTTGTTTTTATTATTCTGAGGTGTGTTCCTTCTGTCCTCACATTCCTGAGAGCTTTTTTATTGTGCAAATGCCATAGTTTAGCACAGGGTTTTCATGTATATATTGAAATAGTCCCTTTTCTTCTCTCATTACATCTGCTTATTTAGTGCCTGACATTGATTAGTTTGTAAGTATTGAAACAGTCTTGCATTTTTGGTGTGAACTCAGCTTTCCTTCTATGTCAGTGTAATTTAGAACAATCTCTGTGTCTGTAAATCATGGCAATTGTTTTGTGATTTTTCTCTCTATATGTTTGTTTGGGCTCACCTGTTTTGTGTGTCCAGCTTTGTATGGTGGCTTTCTAATGTTCCTCGTCTTTGTATTTATGGCAATATTCTACTCTTGTGTTTAGTATAAGCTTTGTTTAAGGAAAGGAGAATTTCATGCTAATGTGTCCAGTCCTCAGACACTATTAGAGGAAACCCTTCCTGGTTCAGTCTGTGTACTTGCTTGATGAGGGTTCTAGTTTTGTAATGTAGGAGGTTGATTTATTCACTTGATTTCTAGGAACTCTTCAATTCTGATTCACTTGTGTATGACCTTCCTCAGTGCTGCATATAGTAACACTGATGTCATTGTCATACATTGCAGTGTCTCCTTTTTAGCTCTAGTTCTAATACAGAGAGTCACTCTTTTAGTTTCAAGCAGGTGAACATTGCTTTGTCAGTACTTTAATCTCTGCAGAGAGACATGTCTGTTATATTGAACCATTGTATCTTTGAGTCATTTTCATTAATTTCTATATAATGTTCGAAATATCTCTTTAAGTTGTTTGCACTTTTACGTTTTAAAAAACATTTATTTACTTTATGTATATGATTATTCTCTCTGTGTGTACACCTGCACATGTACCTGCCAGAAGAGGGCATCAGATCACATTGTGCATGATTATGATCCACCATGTAGTTGCTGGGAATTGAACTCAAGGACCACTGGAAGAGTAGACAGTGCTTTGAACCACTGAACCTTCTCTTCAGCCACAATAAATACTCTATACATTCCATGTTTTTACACACACACACACACACACACACACACACACACACACACACACACATATGTTCTCTGTACTGTTTTAAGACTCCCAGAAATGAAGGAAATCCTGGTTATCAATATAATCCTATCACAATGCTTCCTTCCTATTGTTTTGGTGTTCTCTGGAAGTGGGACCAGTGTTATATTCTGCAAGTTCTCTGCAGATCTCTTATTTTCTCCCTAAGGAAAGGGTAACCACATTAGATACAGCAGTGATGTGAACACACTAGAAACAGTGGTGTGAGCAGTATCACGCCTCCATGGTCTATGTGTCGTCTGCCTCTAAGATCCTTGCAGTGCATTTTCATTATCCATACACTACAGCACAGTTGGAGAATCATTTGTAGAATCCTCTTTGTCTACTGGCACTGTAATATGTTAGAAATCCAGATGAGTTCTGAAGAATGTTGCTCTGATTAGCCAAACTTGCTCCTCTGTGACGCAGAACAAAGAATCCTATAAGGTAGAGAGAAAGACTGTAGCAAAGGAATCATGTATATTTTGGAGGAATTGGGGTAGGATCAGTGAGGAGGTCAAGTGACAATGGAAATGAGATGGGAGGAATACTGAAGAGATGTCACAGTAGTGAACAGCACTTGTTCATCTTAAAGAGTCATGCGTATAGTTCTCAGCCCCCCCATGATGTCCAGACACAATTTATGCATTCCGTTCCAAGAGATCTGATGCCTTCTTTGGACCTCACCAGCCACCATGTACAAACACAGAGCTCATACATACATGGTGCAAAACACTATTATCCGTAAGCTAAAATAAAATCATTATAAACTTTTTAAATAATTTATAAGCAAATGGGACGTGAAATTCGGTTTGCCCATTCTGTTTATATAGAAATGGTTTTGGAATATTCTACTGTGAATCATCTCATGATTAGCCTAATATACACATTACTGACTTTCTGTGTAATAATACTAACAGAAAATATGATTTATTTGACTGCATGTGTATGATGATATCCTTATCCCATTAGTATCATTTTTTTTGGCATACATATCAATAATATCTAAATTTTATTACCTTCATTTAAGCATTATTGCCTCAAGGTTTCTTTTTTGGTCCTTTAACTTTGAAGGCTTCAGTAGTTCCTTTATATTCTTTTCCTTCTGTGGTCAGTTTCCCCATTTCCTGATATAATGACAGCAGGACCTTGATAAGGATTGTTTAGTATCTCTACAGAATATGAATCTGTCTTATCTTACCATTGATTTCTCCTGTTGTTTCTTAATGGTTCCAACTGAAATAATTTTGATTTTGAAATCTTGGTTTAGTATTTTGAAGGTCTTGAATGCTTTGTGCTTTCTCAAAATTCTACATGTAGTCAGGTTTACCCTGTTCATAAACAAATTTCTTTGAATCTTTACAAATCAGAAACCTTCTTGTCAAGTGTTCCTATGTTTGAAAGAGAACATGCTATCTCTGTAATTTGTTTTTATTTGCTTTTACTGTTAAGTACATGCTGATTTATTTATCAATTTAGGAATGTATAGAGTATTTATTTATCAATTCAGGAATTACAGAACCACCTGTGATAGTTGAAACTTATGTGAATTCATTGTTTGTATCATTGTTGAAGAACACTGACTTGCATGGTGAGTGCAGAAAGTTAGATCCCTACTGACTGTGTTCCTCAGTTTTTTATGTTGCTTTTCCTGAAAGATAAATTACTAGAGAACCTTGAGTGTGRACACTGACTATCGGAAATGAGATTCTTCATGCACATTAATTGAAAATGTTGGCTATTATTAAACATGTGTAACATGGAGATTCTAGACAGAAGATTGATTTCAGAATGAATCACAACATATGGGCCAACTATGATGAGTATTGTTCACATACCAGCTGTAACAAGTACTTGAATGTCAGATATCGTTCATCAGTATCTGTCATTTCATTGTGTTTCTTGTAAAAGAAAAATTTATTGTTATTGAACAAATGTGGAGAAAAATCCACTAAACAGGGGAAAGAATTTTCCATCTGTGATTGGAACAGTGAATGTTCAGGGTTTAACGCTAATACGTGTGTCGGGGGCGGGGGCGGGGGGTGAGCAGCATCAGGGAGCCTGACATCAATAGGGCACCTATGAGACCCTATAACCCTGGACCCTCTCCTATTTCAGTTAATAGTTTTTGTATAGATAATGCAAAAAGCAGTTGCAGAAACGAAGTCAATCCTACTACTTTCATATATTTTTTTAAATTTAACTAAGTTTACATATTTAAATAAATATATATGTCTGAGCATGGTTGAACAGTTCCTTACTGGATCCTTTTAACTCCTAAATGGTACCATATCTGAAAGATAAACTCCTTCACTGTTTGCTAAACAAACTCAAAGAAAAAAAATGTTATCATCTCATTAAATGCTGAAAAAGCATTTAACAAAATGCAACACCCCTTTATGTTAAAAGTCTTGGAATGCTCAGTAATTCAAGGCCCATCCTAAAAATAATAAAATCAATATACAGCAGACCAATAGCGAACATCAAACTAAATGAAGAGAAACTTGAAGCTGCCAAACTTTTTAATGTGTCTCTGTCACCACACATTTTCCCCCAGGCCTTTCATGGATATGTCAACAGGGTTGTGTGTCTTCCCTCACTGGTTTTACATGTTTTGTGCTTTGAATTGTTTGTTTTTGTGGATCTTGAAACAGTCTTACATCGTTGGTATGAAATCAACTCATTCCCTTTCTGTATCCATTAGAGATAATCTCTTTGTCAATGTAAATCCTTGCAACTGCTCTATGATTTTTTTCCTTCATAAATTTTTTTTGTTCATCTGTTTTTTTTTACATTTTATTGGATATTTTCTTTATTTACATTTCAAATGTTATCCCCTTTCCTAGTTTCCCCTCCAAAAACACCCTATCCCATCCTCTCCTCCCCCTGCTCACCAACCCATCCACTCCCACTTCCCTGCCCTGGTATTCCCCTATACTGGGGCATTGAGCCTTCTCAGGACCAAGGACCTCTCCTCCCTTTGATGTCCAACAAGGCCATCCTCTGCTACGTATGCATCTGGAGCCATGGGTCCCTCCATGTGTACTCTTTGGTTGGTAGTTTAGTCCCTGGAAGCTCTGGGGGTACTGTTTGGTTCATATTGTTGTTCCTCCTATGGGGCTGCAAGCTCCTTCAGCTCCTTGGGTCCTTTCTCTAACTCCTCCATTGGGGACCTTGTGCTCAGTTCAGGGCTTGCCTGAGAGTGTCTACTTCTGTATTTGTCAGGTACTGGCAGAGCCTCTCAGGAGACAGCTATATCAGGCTCCTGTTAGCAAGCACTTGTTGGCACCCACAATAGTATCTGGATTTGGTGACAGTTTATAGGATGGAACCCCAGATTTGGTAGTCTCTGGATGGTCTTTCCTTCAGTCGCTGCTCCAGACTTTGTATCTCCTCCCCTGGGTATTTTGTTCCCCCGTCTAAGAAGGACCAAAGTATCCATACTTTAGTCTTCCTTCTTGAGCTTCGTTTGGTCTGTGGATTGTATCTTGGGTATTCCAACCTTCTGGGCTAATATTCACTTATCAGTGAGTGCATGCTATGTGTGTTCTTTTGTGATTGGGTTACCTTACTCAGGATATTTTCTAGTTCCATCCATTTGCCTAGGAATTTCATGAAAAATTGTTTTTAATAGCTGAGTAGTATTCCATTGTGTAAATGTACCACATTTTCTGTATCCATTCCTCTGTTGAGGAACATCTGGGTTGTTTCCAGCTTCTGGCTATTATAGGCTGCTATGAACACAGTGGAGCATGTGTTCTTATTACATGTTGGAGCATCTTCTGGGTATATGCCCAGGAGTGGTATAGCTGGAATCTCTGGTACTACTATGTCCAATTTTCTGATGTACTGCCAAACTAACTTCCAGAGTGGTTTTACCAGCTTGTAATCCCACCAGCAATGGAGGAGTGTTCCACTTTCTCCACAACCTCACCAGCATCTGCTGTCACTTGAGTTTTTGATCTTAGCCATTCTGACTGTATGAGGTGGAATTTTGAGGTCGTTTTGATTTGCATTTCCCTGATGACTAAGGATGTTGAACATTTCTTTAGGTGCTTCTCAGCCATTTGATATTCCTGAGTTTAGAATTCTTTGTTTAGCTCTGTACCCCATTTTTAATGGGGTTATTTGGTTCTCTGGAGTCTAACATCTTGAGTTCTTTATATATATTGGATATTAGTCCTCTATTGGATGTAGGAGTGGTAAAGATCTTTTCCCAGTCTGTTGGTTGCTATTTTGTCCTATTGACAGTGTCCCTTGCCTTACAGAAGCTTTGCAATTTTATGAGGTCCCATTTGTCAATTCTTAATCTTAGAGAATAAGTTATACATGTTCTGTTCAGGAACTTTTCATCTATCCTGTCCATGTGTTCCAGAGTCTTGCCCACTCTCTTTTCTATTAGTTTCAGTGTATCTGGTTTTATGTGAAGGTCCTTGATCCACTTCGACTTGAGCTTTGTACAAGGGGATAAGAATGGATCTATTTGCATTTTTCTACATGCTAACCAATAGTTGAACCAGTACCATTTATTGAAAATTCTATCTTTTTTCCACTGGATGGTTATAGCACTGTTATAAAAGATCAAGTGACCATAGGTGTGTGGGTTTATTTCTGGGTCTTCAATTCTATTCCATTGATCTACTTGCCTGAAGAGAAACTCGAAGCAATCCCACTGAAATCAGGGACTAGACAAGACTGTCCACTCTCTCTATATCTATTCAATATAATATTTGAAGTCCTAGCCAGACAAAAAGAAGTCAGAGGGATACAAATTGGAAAGGAAGAAGTCAAAATATCATTATTTGCAGATGATGTGATAGTATACTTAAGTGACCCCCAAAATTCCACCAGAGAACTCCTAAACCTGATAAACAACTTCAGCAAAGTGGCTGGATATAAAGTTAACTCAAATCAGTGGTCTGCCTCTACTCAAAGGATAAACAGGCTGAGAAAGAAATTAGAGAGACAACTCCCTTCACAATAGTAACAAATAATATAAAATACCTTGGCGTGACGCTAACTAAACAAGTGAAAGATATGTATGACAAGAAATTCAAATCTCTGAAGAAAGAAATCAAAGATGTCAGAAGATGGAAAGATCTCCCATGCTCATGGATTGGCAGGATGAATATAGTAAAAATGGCCATCTTGCCAAAAGCAATCAACAGATTCAATGCAAAATTTCAACTCGATTCTTCATAGAGCTAGAAAGAGCAATTTGCAAATTCATCTGGAATAACAAAAAAACCCAGGATAGCAAAAACTATTCTCAGCAATAAATGAACTGGCAGAATCACCATCCCTGACCTCAAGCTGTACCATAGAGCAATTGTGATAAAAAAAAAAACAAAAAAACTGCAGGGTATTGCTACAGTGACAGGCAAGTATGTCAATGTTGGTTTTTGTTTGTTTGTTTGTTTGTTTTGTTTTTGTCAAGGTAGAGTCAGCTTGTGTGGTGACTGTCTAATATCTCTTTTCTTTCAGTATTCTGCAATATCCTCTAAGATTATTACAGGTTTTTCTAAAAGAATTGGAGATTTCATTGCTGAGTCTGTCCAGTCCTTAGACATTGCTAGTGGAGATACTGTGTTAGCACATTGCCTGGCCTAGTTTTGATATTCACTTGTTTCTAGAAAAAAATTAAAAATAAAAATAAAGAAAAATAAAATCGTTTTCCTTTTCAATTCTCATTAATTTTGTATGACTTTCCACAGCATGCCATCCATCTGCTGTTTCCCATTGTCAGACTAAACTATCTGGGCAGTGGCATAGAAAGAGACCATCCAAGTGGCTGTTAAATGTCTGAAGAAGTATTTGATATGAGAGAAACATAGGGTTAATATAATACATAAAAAGGTTTATATATGTGCTACTATCATTGAAAACATTGTGTGTAATACTATTTCAACATTCAGAGTGAGTTCTTATTTTTGAGACACACACATATATACATATGTATGTGTGTGTGTTTTCATATATATCTGTATGCCTGAGTGTGAATATACACATTTTTGCTTTCGTGTGGAATTGCAAGGGTTTTCATCATAGGGGAAATCCATAATAGTCAGGAACTGAGGGGTGTTACTTGAGGCATWATTTATTAATAATTGGGAACCTCAGAACTGCCTGGAACAATACCAAGACACAAATCCATGTCCAGGAAGATGTTTTCAACAGTGGTGGGATTTTGATGGATATGACATGAGTGAATCATCCCAAGAGCGTACCCTAAAATGATTCACTTTATCTCTATGCATATGCTTTTATGAGTAGCAGCCATCAGAGAATTTCTGCCATACCTGCTTCTTGATGATTCTGCCTTGGCATTGCCTAGAACAGTTCTCAACCTTGTGTTGTGACCCCTGGAGGGGGGTCACATGTACATACATTAATTCATGAGTTCCTTGTACTATATTAAAATGTTTCAGCATTAGAAAGGCCTAGAACCACTGATTTAGAACATTTAGCACATGGACTTTCCATTTAAAGACAGGTGTGTCCTGAATTGTAATATTCTCCTTATAAATGCATTCACATGGATTTCAGTGGTCAATATTCCCACAGAAAGCTATGCATGCAATTTAGAAAAGAATTCTACACTGAAAGGAAGAGTAATTGGAAAGATACATTTTACCTCAGGAATAATGTAAAACCTTTTTTTTTTATTATTGGATATATTCTTTATTTACATTTCATTTCCCTTTTCCTGGTTTCCCCGCCTCCCCCAAATGTCCCATATGTGTTTTTCCCACCCCCTGTTCCCCTATTCACCCCTTCCCACTTCCCTGTTCTGGTATKCCCCTACACTGCTACATTGGGCCTTTCCAGAACCAGGGTCCACTCTTTCCTTCTTGTCGGACAGCATTTGGTAGGTGGATTGTGTCTTTGRTGATCCAAGATTCTAGGCTAATATCCACTTATCAGTGAGTGCATGCCATGGGTATTCTTTTGAGACTGGGTTACTTCACTCAGTATGATGCTCTCCAGCTCCATCCATTTCTCTTAAGAATTTCATGAATTCATTGTTTCTAATGGCTGAATAGTACTCCATTGTGTATATATACCATATTTTTTCTTCTTAGATGATGATGGAAGTGTCTGTAACTCGACCTGATGATAATTTATCAGTTTGAAAAAAAACATGATATTTGGCAGATTGAATCTGTGTCTATACATCAAGACAACATGACACACATGGAAAATAGATGTAATGTATCTGCAAGTTAGAATGAAGTGAAATGTCATTCAGAGGGTCAGATATTGTATTCTAGTGTTAACGACTAATGAACTTCCATTTTATACTCAGCATCCATCTTAGTCCCCACTAGCCGTTTACCTCTGACGCTAGACCTTGAAAAGTTTCCAGTAATAACTCTGAGTAGTAGTGTTTTACAGCAGGTGTGTATGTGCTCTGTTTGGGCCTGGTGCCTGCTGAGGTTAGAAAAAGGCCTCAGATTGTAGTCATTTTCCTTGCCATATGAAATATATCATTCTATATTCATCTTTCTGTAGGAATGTTGACAAGTTTTCTAGTATCATTTTCACTTTTGTGTCTTTTTATATGGTTAGCTGTTCATAACAGTTGTATTTATGTTATCTTTTAATTTTTCAGAGAAGAGTAACAAGGAGAATGAATGCTCCTCTTCTAAGTGCTCCTCAGGTCAGTATCCTCTTATTATTTAAACCATTTGAGACTTTAGTTCTCTACCTCCAGTAATGTTATTGAAAGTGTCTGGTTTCTATCATTTATCTTTGTTCTTCTCCATTGATCAAAATAAAGCCTTTAGATATTTCACTTCAAATGGGACAAGCACAGCCTTGTGCTATTGCATTTTCACTGGATTTTATACTGTGAGGACATAGATTTCCAAGAACTGAAGACCTGCATTTCTGATAGAGAATATATTGTAGATGATTGTAGTGGTGATTATTAAAAATTATTGCCCACCAACTGTCCGCCAAGACCTTAATGGCTCAAGCCACAGCTCTTGAGCTTCTACCAAGGCAGTCAACTCCTTTGATCTGCTGGCCTCCACTGGGCCATTTCACTCGGCAGTGGCTCTGTTGACTCTCCTGCTAGAGTTCTGTGTTCCCACCTAGCACCCACTCATTCTAATTACCTGGTAAAGCATGACTTTTAATCTTAGATAGTTTGCCAATTGATTTATCAATATTAAAAAACACAATTACAAGATGCCAATTTACAATGACAAAAGTCTTATCCCAATTTCTAACCTTAAGATAATCTAACATCTGATCCCATCTTGATATGAGACTCTCTCCCCTCCTGTGCTCAGGTGTCTGCTCTCTGACCTTCCAACCTTGCTCCACCCCCTCTTTCCTTTCTAATCACAGACCTCTCACTGCCTCAATGTGATTGGATATGAAATATCCTGCAACAGATGGTGCTCAAATAATAATTTGATGGCTAATTTCTACATTGGATGAACTAGTGCCCTTTTATATTAGTAGGGAAGGAAGGTCTCAGGTGCAACATAAATTGCATTTCGGGAATGTTCAGGTTTCCAGAAACATCTTTGTGAATGTGGATCTGCAAATACATGGATGCTGACATCATTGAATAATATATGTAAAAGTTGAGTTTATAGGAAAATAGAATTAGAATACACTTACTATCTTGAATTCTAATAGTAAATATTTCAACTTCATAGAGGCACAGATGATGGAGGGAATATGTGGCTTTCTCTGACCATAACATTGATGTGTTTGTGAAGAGATGCAGATTGCAGTATTCTAGCATCTCTCTTTTGCATTTTGTGTCACACAGTGATCATGGGTGTGTTGACAAATGAAATATGCTTGTATCTAAGAGGCTGCCCAGTGCTCAGTGTGGTAGTTCTCAATATACAGATGATTATTTTCTTGTTCTTATTTGTTTCATTTTGTAGAGGTAAACACTACTGTGTGTACCTTTTATTGCAACACAAGGAATATATTAGTAATATTTTTTCTCAGAAATATTGCCTTGTTACTTCCTATAAGCTACATAATTTCAATCATGAGTGAATGTTTCTCTTAATTTGTTCTCTTTTTTTCATTAATGGGAAGAATGGTCCATCCACCATATGGATTTGTTTTCCCTCTTCCAAGCTATATATTACATAGGGAAAACCTCTGAGGACTTGTGGGGCTGTTTCTTTACAATAATATTTTATTTAAGTGTTTAAGTATGTAAATGTTCATCTGCATGTTTTTATGTGTAGTGAGTGACATATTATGCCTGTGAATCCCTGAGTTCAGCATCAGCCTCTTGAGACTAAAGATAGGCATTGTAGTTAGAAGCAATGTGTGTAGACAGAAAAGAAAAGAAAGTTAAAATTAGATGATAYAAGTTTTCACTTAAGTCAATCTGACTAGCAATAAAAAATTTAAGAGAAATAGTAAAATTCCTTCAATTTCAAAACACAATTTGATCAAAGAAAATTACTCAATTTCATCTGAGTGCACTGTGATATATACCATTTATTTATACATGCATATCTCATTATTCTGTAGTAAAAGACCATATGGAATTTATGAAATTGTTATTATGTTTTGCATATGTCAACTTTGAGAAAATTTTAAATAATTTTAATGCTGTCTAATAGTTTTCCTTTTATATATTTACTGTTGTAAATATCTTTACAAAATATTTGATTCTGTGTGTCTTTTGGAATGTTAAATGTGTTCACTGATATTACAGTTTTTCTTCTGTTTAAAGAAAAAAGTGTGGTTCTTAATTCATCTAAAAATTCTGCATTCACATTCTACGTCTTTGTTCTAGACGTCTTTGTTCTACGTCTTTGTACCTAGGCTTCAGGATGTCAACTAAGCATTTTACAATAGAGTCAGGTGAGACTCACCTGCAGACAGGTATGATAACAGTGTCCATAGTTGAGCAGGGGTGACAGCTGTAGAATTTAGAAGCACAATTTTACTCACTGTAACTTGACCATCTGTGATGTGACACTGGGATGATAAAAACCCATACTTAATAATGGTACATTGTTCCATGTAGACCTCACATGTATATGTTATACTCCCTAAAAGTTTGCTGTTAATGATCCCATTATGTAATCTTGTTTCAGAGAAAAAGAAAGTACAATAAAGGCTATGACTGTCAGGTAATATCCTTTATTAAAATTAAATTTCAGTTTTCTTTTATGTGTGTTGTTAAATTTGCCTGAATGTATGCATATGTGCTGTATATTCCTCTAACCTGTTGAGTTCAGAAGAGACCATTAGATTTTAAAGGATTAGAAATAATAATTTGCTATGTAGTCCATGTGGGTGCTGGGAAACAATTTAGGATTGTAGATTCCAACCTGCACACAGATTTCCAAATGAAGTGATAGTGGCATCTTCATCTGTTGCTAAGGTCTTAGAAAACACCAGAAAATTCATGAAGTATAGAGACCTTAGGAATATACTCATTATAGTATGTTATTCTATGCATTATTTAATAAGAGCAGCAATGCTTAACTTCTGACAAATTTCTATAGCACTTCTAGAAGATGTTGCTTGTCCTTGAATATTTGCCATGACTCATATTCATCACAAAGTGCCTCTTATTCTTTAGGTCTTTTTCATCTAGGAAAACACTTTTATCCAACAGCACATGATAACAGGTAATTTTCTATTACAGGGTCAGTTAACATTCAAGGATGTGGCTGTGGACTTCTCACAGGAGGAATGGGAATGTCTTGACTGTGTTCAGAGGGCATTGTATATGGATGTGATGTTGGAGAATTACAACAATCTTTTTTTTGTGGGTAAGCATAGTTTTCTTGTAGAATTTCTGAGTCATTTTTGAATTTACCTACTATGTGCTTATATAAACTCTGACATATCTAAAGACTCCCAGAATAAGGGAAATTCCGGTTACCAACATAAGTTCTTCATTTTGTTTCCTTTCCATTTCTATCCATTCTTTGGAAGAGGATCCAGTATTATATTCTTTGTAATCTCTCAAACATTGTATCTACTTTTAATCAAAACTTCAAAGTTCAAAAACAATTGAATATTCAGAGCAAGAAAATATATTGCTATACCTGTAATAATTGTAATATTCTAATTTTACTGTTGCATTAAAGTCTTCAATTATTTATGAATTTTTAAAAATTGAGAAGGTTCTAAATAGAGAAAGATCTGTTGCTTGTGAGAATTTTGTTGTTATTTATTTTTTTAATTTTTGACCTGTGGTTTCTCTGTATAGTCCTGGCACAACATGGGCTTTATATCATGAGTTCCATGCCAATGTGGATTACATAATGAATTCCTAGCTGACCCAAGCTACACTTTGTTACTCTGTCACAAAACATAAACAAGAAAATAGAGAAACTTTTTTTTACATGATCATTCATATAAATGAAATAAAATGAGAACAGAGATTCTTTCTCAGTCCATTACTTCTACATCACCTTTTTTTTTTTTTTACTTTCTGCCAAGCACAGTGTTAAGAAATAGAAAGCTATTGTTTCCTGTCATTTGATAAGCATGAATTTCAATATTGTTCTAAGCATCCATGTAACTATTGTGAAATAAGAAAGGCCACTTTTGAGAGTTCCATTCTTGAGAATCACTAATTTACATTAGAAAATTTCAGGGAATGTGGGGTATTGTCTTACTCATCCACTAATCCCTGTCATCTTTAATTGAACTTCTTTTTTCAGAGAATAATTGCATGTGCCATAAATATGAGAACATCTTGGATCAAGACCTACAGCATATTGTCCACGAGCATGTAAATATCCAAGTGAAGTCTTATAAATGTCATGAGCTTGGCAAAATCATTCATGAATTCACCCAAAGCACACCTTATAAAACTAACCTCAGGGATATATCTGTTGAATCATCAAATCTAAGAGGACATGACACTGGAAACAATAGAGAACCATGCAAATATAAAAACCATGTAAACTATTTAAATTTGTGCTCTACCATTAGTATAAATCAAGGAATCAACATAGGAAACAAAGAATACAATAGTACAGTGCTTGATAAGATTCTTGACTCTAAAGAAACGCTCATGTTGAAACAGACCAAAAATGGAAAGAAACCTTATAAATGTAGTGAATGTGCCAAATGTTTTGCCAAGAAATGCTGGTTTAGAAAACATCAGACAACGCATATAGGAGAGAAATCTTACAAATGTAGTGAATGTGACAAATCCTTTACCCAAAAAGGCAGTCTTAGAAGTCATCAGAGGTATCATACAGGAAAGAAACCTTACAAATGTAATGAATGTGAGAAATGCTTCATTCAAGTTGGCGATCTTAAACGACATCAGAGAATTCATACAGGCGAGAAACCTTACAAATGTAGTGAATGTGCCAAATGCTTTAGCTACAAAAGCAGCCTTAGAAGTCATCAGAGAATTCATACAGGAGAGAAGCCTTACAAATGTAGTGAATGTCACAAATGTTTTACCCACAAAGGCAGTCTCAATATTCATCAGAGAATTCATACAGGAGAGAAACCTTACAAATGTAGTGAATGTGACAAGTGCTTTACCCAAAAAGGTAGTCTTACTATTCATCAGAGAATTCATGCAGGAGAGAAACCTTACAAATGTAGTAAATGTGACAAAGACTTTACCCTTAAATGCAGTCTTATCATTCATCAGATAATTCATACAGGAGAGAAAGCTTACAAATGTAGTGAATGTGACAAATGCTTTACCCTCAAAAGTGATCTTAGTATTCATCAGAGAATTCATACAGGAGAAAAACTTTACAGATGTAGTGAATGTTACAAATGCTTTACAAAGAAATATCGTCTTAAAAGTCATCAGACAATTCATACAGGAGAGAAACCTTACAAATGTAGTGAATGTGACAAATCTTTTACCCTAAAAGGCCATCTTAGAATTCATCAGCGAATTCAYACAGGAGAGAAGCCTTACAAATGTAGTGAATGTGACAAATGCTTTACTCAAAAATGCAGTCTTATTGTTCATCAGAGAATTCATGCAGGAGAAAAACCCTACAAATGTAGTGAATGTGACAAATACTATACTCGCAAAAGCCATCTTAGTGTTCATCAGCGCATTCACATAGGAGAGAAACCTTACAAATGCAGTGAATGTGACAAATGCTTTACCAACAAATATTGTCTTAGAACTCATCAGAGAATACATTCAGTTAATAAACCTTACAAATGTAGTGAATGTGACAAATCTTTTGCCCTGAAAACCAGGCTCAAGTGTCATCAGATAATTCATACAGGAGAGAAGCCATACAAATGTAGTAAATGTGGCAAATACTTTACCCAAAAAGGAAGTCTTTTTATTCATCAGAGAATTCATACAGGAGAGAAACCTTACAAATGTATTGAATGTGACAAATGCTTTACCCGTAAAAGCAGTCTTAATGTTCATCAGAGAGTTCATACAGGAGAGAAACCTTTCGAATGTAGTGAATGTGACAAATGCTTTTCCCACAAAGGCGATCTTAGAAAACATCAGAGAATTCATAGAGGAGAAAGAACCTTACAAATGTGAATGTGACAAATTCTTTAGCCAGAAACAATCTTTGGACTCATCAGAGAATGCATATGGTAGAGAAACTYCACAAATGAAATGAATGAGAAAAATCCATTCCTGCGGGAGATCATCTTAGAATTCATCAGAGACTACATATAGGAGAGGGACCTTATAAATGTAGTAAATGTACAAGTCTTTTACTGTTGGTTCATCACTTAGAATACATCAAAGAATGCATACAGGATAAAAACCCATGAATGTGATGTATGAGGAAGTGTCTTTACCCAAATCCTGAGATCTAAGAAAATACCTGGAAATTTATAGTCAGAAAAAAAAAAGTGTCCAATGGAAAAAAATATGGCATGTGCTTTATCCAGGTGGTATTGTTTGCAACACTTTAGTCTCCACACTAGAGAATTATTATATATGGAATGAAGTTGTGAAAGCATTTAAATAATCCTCAAATCTTAGAAACTACCCAGCATTTATGCTGAGAGAAACTGAAAATGTGACAATGAAGAAAGTCTTTCATTAAAAGTTTTACTTGTTCACTTTCAAATATGTCATAATGAAGACATGATGGAGAAGCTAGAAGAATATGGAATTGTATAAAGTTTCCTGGASACTGAAATGATCTATTTCAAAGAGAAGCTGGGAAATACATACCTCAAAATAGCTAATGAAACTGACAGCATTCTGTATGTTTAACTCAAATGAACATACTCAAATTATACTTCTTAAAAGAGGAACTGACAACCTGAGCCACAAAGATAGGATGCTCTTTATCCTGTAGCTATGCCTACAGATATGAGGTTTGCTCCCAATGTCCAGTATTCATTATCTGTATCATATGCCGGTTTTAAGTTTCAGGATAGAAATTGTCTTTGAGTCCCTTGGGCTCTCATTTACTAACCCCATCTCCTAAGTCCTGTATTTAACTCCAATAAATCTCATTGGTTCAAGAAGTTGAACTTGGTTGTTTCCATTTTCCACTTGGGATGGGTGTGTGCGTGTGCGTGTGCATGTATGTGTGTGTGTTGCATCTCCCCAGAGAATGTCTCTGGCTGAACCCATTATTATTTTCTGCAAACTTGTAACATAAAATGAATATTAGAGTAATGTTTTTCAATGCATGGTTAGCAACATCTTTGAGGTTTCTCACAGGGGTTGCTTAAAACCATAAGAGAACACATATTT
>BDUI01001807.1:17936-33880 GCA_002335545.1 Apodemus speciosus
TTGAGACATCTATCTCATCTAGACATACCTTTCTATAATGCCCAACTCTCTTGTGGATTCCTTCTGGAAAGCCTTGGTCCTCATGATCGGGGGATTTCAGAGATATAAGTAGCCTTTATAGCCTGTGTAGAAACAGGCCCTTTGCACTCTCTCTGAGCCCCAAACCCCGTTCCATGTTTCATAGGCCGCTGACAGGTAGAGAGCTGGGGAGCTGAGATACTGTCTGGGTTAGCTGGCCAGTTTTATATTAGAAAAAGCTGGGGCTCAGGCAGGTGGTGTACTTTGCTAGAGTTGATTTTGTATGAGGCAGGGTCCCTCATTTGGCCTGACTTTTTACCAAGTAGGGCAAACCAGCCCCTGAATATTAAACTTCCAAGGATCTTCCTTTTTCTGCTTCCAACTTACTTTCACTAAGATAGCAAGCACCCGCCGTTCTCTAACCCCCATCCCACCCCCTGACCCCCGTCCCTTGGAATCTCAGATGTGTCTTCTCGCCAAGAAAGCTGCTTCTAGGTTCTGCAGTGCATTGTCGGGAAATGACAGTGGAGCTTACCTTGGAGCAGAAGGCAGCGCTGACATCAGGTGCCAGACCTATCCTTAGGCTCTGCCTGAGCCTCAGTTTGCTCTTCTGTGGRGTGTGGGTCCTTTCTGTCCTAATGATCTCCCTGTATGCTTGTGGGAATCACATGGAGGTCTTGCYGAGAACACGCGGGGAGGTGGGTTCTTCTCTTTGCCTTGTTGGAGAAGCTGGGCATGGAAGAATGTGCAGAGTGAGTGAGCTGGCCCTCTCCCTGTGCCTGTCTCCATTCTTGGCAATGGTGACCCTTGTTTCCTTCGTGGAGGTGGATGGTCCTTCAAGCCCCGGTTCCTAGGAGGGACTCTGGGAAGCACCCATGTGGTTGGCAGATTCTCCTGCAGCCTCCTGACTTAGAGCCAAGAGGCTGCTTACCCTGTAACCACCTCATCAGCRTGCTGCTGCAGACCTCCTGCCCCTTTGAGCCTCTGTCTCCATTTTAGAATTCAAGCCCAGCACAAAATACAACCCACGGGTGTGGCATCGGGACTCGCTGATCTCATTAGTCTCTGTTCACAGAGAAAGCCCCATGCTTGTTCATCTGGTCCCTGGAGCTTACATGTCAGGAGCCATACTCATAACATCTTCAAGGTAGAGCAGCGCCAACCATAGTCATTCCTCTGCTCCTCAGGGGAGCCAAGAGTCTGGTTCAAGACTCTCCGAGGAATTGCTAGAGCCTTTCTTCTCACAACGGTGGTCTGTTCCCTAGGCAGACAGATGCTGGCTGTGAAGACAAGGTTGGCCAACTCCTGGAGCAAGTTTGACATGCTTGGTGAATGAGAATGAGGACCTGGCCACTCCTGGGTATGGGTGAGGAGAAGGTTTTATTGTAGATTTGAGGGAAAGCACAGCCAGAGCATCTGGAAGACTCCAGAGCAGGAGAGAAAATAGCAGACTGAACATGGTCAGCAGACTGAATGGCCATGAGAGGAGGGAGGAAGAGAGGGGAGAGGAGGGAGGAGAGAGGAGGAAGGAGGGAGGAGGGAGGAGAGGGAAGAGGAGGGAGGAGGAAGGAGGAAAGAGGAGAGGAGGTGAGGTGAGGAGGGAGGGGAGAGGAAGGGAATAGAGAGGAGACTAAGAGGGAGCCAAGAGAATCAAGAGAACGCATGGCCAAGATGTCAGGGTTATACAGGAAAGAGAAATGAAGCCCCCAGGATGGAGAGGTTTGGCGTAGGGAGCTCATAAGGAGAGCTGGGAGGAGCCGCAGGTACTGAGTGGGCCTGGGGGCCAAGCCAATGCTTTGGCATGTTAATAGACACCTCAGCCTTTCATCCTGTATTTTTTTGTTTTTGTTTTTTTTTTGGGGGGGGGGCGCTGACACTTGATGAAGGCTTTCCTCCTCAGGTTTGGCAAGGAAGGGTCTTTTCTGAACAACATCCATCGGCTCCTGGGGTTTAGGCTCTTTTCTAAGTTGAAGACAGGTGGGATGCAGGACCACTTTTCTTTCTCTTTGACCTTCGGCATCCCTCCTCCCTCCACAGCATCCATTCCCTCCTCACTCTCTAAGCACTGCAGCTGCTTTCTCTCTACTCAGCAGGGTGGATGCATGCCAGAGGCTCAGTGAAGAAACAGCCAGTATGACCTCTCCATGGCATGGTTAAAGTTTTAACTGTAGATTTGAGAGACAGAAAAGTCAGAGGCATTTGGAAGAATCCAGAGCAGAGAGAGAAAGATGTAGACTATGGCCAGYAGAATGGACATGGCCATGGCTAGGGGACGGGGAGAGGGAGGGGGGAGAAAGCAAGAGAGGGGAGGGAGAATAGTAGAGTAGGGGGTTATAAGGAGCATGAGTAGCTGATGGGGAGGGAAGGGCCAGGAGACTGGTGTGGGAGCTTTGAAATGGATGCCAAGCACTTGTGACTAGGGACTGGGGGAGCCTGGAAACCAGCATGAGCTCTGATATCAGCCACAGGTGCACGTCTTTAGAGAGCCATGTGTCCCTTTTGCCAGAGATGACGGAAACGACATCTTTTGGCAGATGGGAACTGATTTTGTAAGTTCCCGGGAATGCTGACTTTTATCTTATTCCCAGAAAGCCCAACTTGATGTTGTTTCTGGATATTTGGACAGCCTGAGACCTGCCGGCGAACACTTAGGCACGTGAGTATGTAGTTGTTACTCAGTAAAGGAATGAGGAGAGAGACATGAAAAGGGCCTCTTGTCTTTTGACACCAGGGCAGTCAAGAAGTATCTGGGTCTCCCTTGAAGAGAGAATTGCTCTTATTATCCTGGGATGGCGTAGAGCCTTTGGAGGTCTCTGAGGAGAGGGGTGGGGCACACACATATCACCTGGGGCAGCCAGGAAATGTCTGCCCGCTCTTTGTCAGCAAGACTGCCCATCAACTGTCTGTGGCTCCTCTCCGCCCCACCCCGACCCGACTACACCAGTGTAAATTGAGTTACAGCATCAGAAACTCTTTGTTTAGCAAACCAGGCACTCTGTGTTAGCCACTACATCTGTCTTGTTACTTTACTTCCTCTTTGAGGAGTCCTGGAGGAAGAATCTGTAAAGCCTAAGTGATTGATGGAATCTAGTTTGTTCTTTTGGTTATTTTTTAAGTGGGATAAACGGTGGAGCTGGCTTTCTAGCATTTGTGTAGGGGGAGGATACTCCAGCGTCCCCAGTGGTCCTGGAGGGTCACAGACTCTGGACCTCTGGGTATATACCCGATGGGTATATTTCCTCTATTATCAAAACTGCTGTTAATAACCAACACGTAGGGCACAGGTGCCTACACAGTGGGTGTAAGGATATGGTAATAGGCTACAGAACTGTAGCTATACTATCGCATGTAAGTATTCCTAAGAAGACTTGAAGTGCTAAACTGTCTTGGGTAAAACTGGTCTTTGGTCGCCAAGACCAACTATAAATTCCTAAGGTAAACTGGTCTTGGGGCCAGCCCTAAATTTCTGCACTAAAGGTTAACAGCTTTGACCTTTCGTGTTAAAGGTTGACCATTTAACTGTTATCTGTAAGAAACACCAGCTTTTTGTAGATGACCAGAGCTGCCTTTTGCCCTTAAAAACTCGAACCAGCTGGGGGTCGAGGCTGTTTGCTGCTAACCTGCTTGGGACAGTCCTGCATGCGGTTAATAAAGACTCCATTTGACTTATTCAGGATTCTTGGGTGTTTTTCTCTTTACATACCCTGAGATTAAAAAATAACAACAACAAAATAACAACAACAACAACAACAACAACAACAACAACAAAACAGCTCCACAATTTTGAGCCGAATTTGAAGCAAGCTTGAATTAAACACGGACCGAGATGGACTTTGGCTGGTCTATCCCTGGACTATCAGGACTATCCCTGGTTTCCCAGCGAGAAGCCACAAGACTTGTGTTGTAGGTACTTTTAGGGACAAGATCGTACGGCCACCATATTTTCCCATGTGGCTTTGCTGTTTTCCARGAACTTCAACTCCCAGCCTTCCAGGAAGTTACCTGGTTCTTGGGCAAGTGAGGCTTATAGATTAACTTTGGGTCTTATATTATCCTGGAGTGGCCAATCTATATTTGTATATCTTAAGATCTCTTTCCTTCACTGATAAGAACAATATGGTATAGATTGCAGGAAACTTGTAAAATCAAGATAAAACAGGGTCAACAATAAATCCCAGCCTTGGGACTTAGGCCGGAACACTGCCAATACCTAGAGTCTTCTAGGCATGAGATTCAGTAGTGCGGGGATTGAAGGTGACTGTGAGCCCCATAGAGGTACTGGGAGCGGAATTCAAGAACTGAATGAAAGAACAGCAAGTGCTCTTTCCTGCTGAGCCTTCTCTCTGGCCCCTGGTACATGCCATTCTTGGGGAAGAGGACCTGAGGTGTATTTTCTCTTTACTCTCGTAACCTTGGTGTTCTTGGCTTCCCAGAAAACTGTCTAGTGCATCAGCTCACCCCGAACCTGTGTGCACCCCACCATTGCTCTTCCCTGAAGAGTCGCCTCCACTTGGCTGCACTAGGGCAGCCTGTGTATCATCTGTGCCCACAGGATTGTTGGACGATGTGCTGTAGTCATGGCACAGCCACGGGAACGGTCTACCCTAGAGCTTCTTTCAGCAGTTTGGCCAGTCTGCAAACCCTAGGCTTCTCTGAGTCCCTGTCCCCAGGGCAGGGGTGGGCCTGGATATAAGAGTGGCCTCTGCTTGTCTCTCAGCTTTAGGCAAATAGTAATGATTGATCTGCTTGTTCCCGTGCCTCTTGCTCTGTCCTCGGCCACTACCTGGGTCACCCAACCTGGTCTTTTCCTGCCTGTGCTGGCTTTGGGGAGGTATGTGAACCAGCCCTGTGTGAAAAATGTGGCATTTGGATGGAATACTATTGGGGGGAAGCCGTGGCTGTCCAGGCTTTTTCAGCTTGGGGTCGAACACGATACAAGAGGGATCTACAGCCATGTGTGTTTTCTCTCTGGCCTTAGGAAAGCTCACCTACAACAGAAGTTGAGGGTCTCCATTTCAGTGCGGATGCAGTATCTACTGTCCATTCCCCCAGGAAGTGTTCCTCCTGTCAGAGAGTTGTTGCCTGGAGACCATATCTGCAGAGGAATCCAACACAGGGCCACAAGAGGGGAGACAGGATGATCTGGGACTGGGACATGAATCCCTAGTCGATACTCTCTGACCTCTGAGCTCACCCTGTCTTTGTTTAGTCAATTTCTTTTTTGCTTCTACCCTTCCAGGCCTGTCCTTGTACATGGCTGAGCGATTCATTACCTGTCAGAGGCAGCCAGGCGTGTCTGCACGCAGTCACACTGGGGGCTCACTTAGTTGTCCTAGTAATTAAAAGCAAACAATGACTAGATAGATGGAGATGAATTGGTATTGTTGGGGAGCTGAGACAGAGTCAAGAGGGACCAGAGCCACAGCCAAGAAAGTCTTGGCCTCTTGGGAAGTAACAGAGAGTACTGAACCCCTGGAGTGGGACATTGGCTGTACTTTAAGCTATTAAAAATTAAAAAAAAATTTTTTTTTGAGTCAGATTCTCATATAACACAGAACGGCTTCCAACTCAACACACAGCTGACGATGATCTTGAACTCCACCTTATTGTTGCTGGGATGACAGCACCTACTACCACCCATTGTTGATGGGCTTGTGCACTCTAGGCAAGCAGTTTATCAACTGAACTACATCCCAGCCCATACCATAGACCATCACTTTAGACCCACAAAGTTCCTGTTTCCCTTTGGATCTTGTGTGAGCCTGATGTTGAGCCAACTTGGCCTTCTAGAGTGAGAGAGATGGGAAGAACGGCCTGCTCTTAGATCTCTGCCCTGCCGAGTCTCATAACGGAAGGAAACACTGTTAGACGACATCTGAAGAACAAACCGAAGACCGGTGGTAGTGGTGCATGCCTTTAGTCCCAGCACTTGGGAGGCAGAGGCAGGTGGATCTCTGAGTTTGAGCCTGGTCTGCAGAGTGAGTTCAAGGGCAGCCAGGGCTACATAAAGAGACCTTATCTTGAACTGCGCCTCCCCCCACCCCCCCACCCTGAGAAAAAGAACAAACTGAATCTCCTTAGGAACTGGTAGGGCTGAGACTCAAGGTGAGAGGCTGACCCTCCCCCTCCCCACCTCTGCTTTATCCTTTCTTCCACAGTCCAGGTCACCAGGGTGACTGTGCAGCTCTCTGCTATGGTTTGAATCTGAGATGTCTGCTAAAGGCTCATGTTCTGAATATTTCTTTCCCAGACATTGGCAATATTTTGGGAAACTGTGGAAATGTTAAGAGGCAGAGTTTTGATCAATGAGGGTATACTTTTGATCTCTCTCTTTGTTGTAGCTACAAATGCCTGTTGCCAAATGGTCTGCCTAGGCACATGGGATCCATTTATTTTGTGAACCAAAATAAATCCTCCCGAGGAGAGGAAAAATCCTCCCATTGCTGTTTCTCTCTGGTATTTAGGTCACAGAAATAAAAAAGTAGGTATTACCCCACATTCCCTAAAGATATGTCTGGACACTTATCTCTTGGGAGAACTACCTTATTTGGGGGAAAAAAAGTCTTTGAAGAAGAAGGTAAAGATCTTGAGATTGAATGACCATCTTGACCAAGTTGGACTGGCGGGGCAGGGCTCAGTGTACGAAGCACTTGGCGTGCAAGCATGAGAAACTTGGTTGACATTCATTCCCAGCAGCTGTGTAAAGAGCCAGGCGTGGCAGTGTGAGCCTGTAATCCCAGTGTTAGGAGATAAAGACGGGAAGATCCATACGGTCACTGGCCAACACACACACACACACACACACGCACACGCACACGCACACGCACACGCACACGCACACAGAGTCAAGGGGGATTTAAGGAGAAGGCACAGACAAAAGAGGCATTGATGTGGCCATAGAGGGAGAGGTTGGAATGAGGCAGGCATGTCTCTAGAGCACTGGTTCTCAACCTATGGGTCACAACCCTGTTAGACACATGTCAGATAGCTTGCATATCAGATGTTTACATTGTGATCCATAACAGTAGCAAAATTATAGATATAAAGTATCAATTAACTAATGGTTGGGGTCACCACAACAGGAGGAACTGTATTAAAGGGACGCAGCATTAGGAAGGATGAGGATGATTGCTCTGGAGACTGTCAAAGATGATTGTCCCTGAGAGTCCCTGCCTGGTCTGTGACCTGCAGGGTTTAAGACTCTAGTTGTAGAACTGTGGGAGAGTAACTTCCTGCTGTTACGAACTACTTAGCTTGCAGTTATTTTGTTACCACAGCCCCAGGAAACAATTACTAGTGGATCAACATGTGTCGGGACCTGGGGTTCTTTGTCCCCTTACAATCAAGGCATTACCATTTTTGAACATTAGAGGTGGCCTTGGTGGTGGCCTGGATGTGGAGCCTTCATGCACTCTCTGATGACACGGCTAGCCCCATAGTGTCTGTGTCTTTCTCAAGCACCCAGGGGTCCCCAGCCACGCTGCACAGTGGAAGCTGACCTGATGTTGCATGTATTTTTTATGAATGGGTCTTGCCCAGCGTGGAGGCTACCCTTTTCTTGCCTGGGGGGGATTAGCAGGAACTTAGCACTGCTTTGGGTTGCCTTCCCTACAGCTGACCTCACAGGAGGGTTAAAAACAGCAACTGGGGATGGACTCTGAGAGCCTGCAGTTGAAACATGGTCACCTGATGACAGCCGAGCACAGGGGAGCCAGCCTGAGGCTGGGAGCCATTGCGTCTGCGTCTCCTTTGCTCTGATGGTAATCGGAACAGGCAGATGTCTCCAACAGCTGGGGCTAATGGGCTGTCAGACAAGACTGGACCAGCCTGGGACATCCTGCTTGCTCCCTGGCGCAGGTCCAGTCCAGATGGAGGGTGCTCAGGCATGGGGCTGTAGGAAGGATGGTATTGGCACCTACTTGAGGAGACTGTATCCTGTCTAGCCTAGTGAAGAAGTAACCGCCATCCCAAATGGTTTTATTTTTCCATTTGTGGGAAATGGTCATTTGAATTATTGATGAGAGATTAAAAGTAAGCTAATTCAGCTCAATTTTTCCGATAGGCAAAACTATTTATAATTAACCTGGAAGCCGAGGTCAGGGAGGAGGCCAACGGCTGCGTGGGCGGAGGAATGGGAATGAAGGGCCAGTTCGTGTAAATGTGTAGGATATTTGCAGACCATCATTGCAGAGAAACACATGGAAAGGACTTTGTGAGACTAGTCGGAAGTTTGCTGCCACACGAGAGACCTTTAGCTCCGTTTGGAGACTTTTCTGTTTTATATCTTTGAAGCGGGCTCTTGCTATGTAGCCCAGACCACCCTGAAACTACAGTCCTCTTCTCTCAGCCCTTTGAGGGATGGGATCATGTGAGTATCCCTGTGCTTCAGCCCCTTGGAGACTGCTTTTTAAAAAATACATTATTCTTTTCATTTTTATTTTATGCGTATGACTAGTTTATGTGTGTATGTGCCATGCCCAAAGAGGCCAGAAGAAGGTATTTGATCATTTGGGACAAGAGTTACAGATGTTTGGTGAACCAGTCATGTGGGTGCTGGGAATTGAACCCAGGTCCTTTGGAGTAGCCCTCAGTGCTTTCTAACTTCTGAGCCGTTTCTCAAGCCCCCTGTAGGGTCCTCCTCTTTCTCCATCTCTTCCTCCTTCTCTTTTTCCCCTCTCCTCCTCCTCCAACATCATCATCATCATTGTCATTGCCATCGCCGTCATCACCACCATCATGATAATGTATGTGTGCACCCCTGCATGTGTGCCTCACAATGTGCTGCCTCCCCCACTTCACTGAGACAGGGTCTCATGTAGACCAGGCTGTCCTTAAACTCACTGTGTAGCTGAGGCTGGCCTTGAACTCCTGGTCCTCCCGCCTCTACCTCCCAAATGCCAGGATTCCAATTGTGCACTACTATGCGTGTCTTCCAGGTACACAACTGAGGACATTCTTGGGAGCAGGTGCTGTGGGGAAAGTGCCAGGCTGGGTCACACAGGGCCTGGAAGCCAGGAAGCTCCCCCTTCAACTCAGGGGCATCAGGGAGTCACTGAAAATTCTTGAGAAGGATAATCACAAACATGGCAAGATGTGCAGAGAGAGCAGGAAGTGAGGCGCTAATGGTGAGGAGACCGTGCAGGAATTCTGGGAGCCTGTGGGTGCAGGAAGATGGGCTGTGAATGTCAGGAGTGCCAGATTCCAAGTGTCTTTTTGGAGACTAGAGGGGGTTCAGTGGGAAGGGACGATTGAACACAAGGCCAGACTCGGGCATGTTTCCAAGTCAAGCCTGCTGGACTTCTGATTGACAGCAATGACTTTCCTTCAAGATGAGGCGCAGGATGAAAGAGGAAAGCTGATATGACAAAATCCTAGGAATTATGTCTTTGATGTATGAACACTCCCCGCCCCTTTGGACCCTTATAAACAGAGTTCACACCAGGGTCACTAGACGAGTCCAAGGGGAACAACTTCAATATCAAGAGGTCTCTCAAGGTAGATTTCCTCTTGTAATTGCGGGGTGATTTCCATTTTGAGGGGCTTGGCGTTGCCTCTGATTAATTGTTAACTTAGCCTTTGGAGACCTCAATTTCTATGCAGCATTGACCGGTGTCTGCAGATGATCTGAGCAGAGCCCAGAAAGGTCTTTAGGATATTATGTAATAGTTTTGGCTCATTACAGGACAGTTCTGTGTTCTCAGAGAACTTGGGCACCTCAGCTGTGCCCCACCCTTGCTGTCTTCCTCCAGGCTGCTAATCTTGGCTCAAGCCTATCATTCATGGCCTCTACCCCGGAAGCTTTCTTAAGTGACGTGAGCTTCTAAGTTGTGACAGTGGTACTCTCAGGGCCTCTTTGTTTTCCCTAAGCTTGGTGCTTATCCTTGGGTAACTTCCAGTCAGTGGGTGATGGAGTCTGGATTTGGAGGGCGGGGTCTTTAGCAAGGTGGGTCTTAACTCTGAGTAAGGAACTGGGTCACAAGCACAGTGTCCTTTAGTTTTGTATGTTTGTGTGTACATACACGGTTACTCTTCCCTGTGTGCCTTGATGTAGGCATATGTATGTGTTTGTGTGTGTGCATGAGTTCATGCCCACATGTACCCACATGGATGTGTAGATCAGAGGTAGTAGGTATGTTGGTGTCTTTTTCTATTTGCTCTCTCCATTCTTTCTTTTTGAGACAAGCTCTCTATGAATCCGAGGCTCACCGATGTGGCAATATTACCTAGTGGTCAATTTAGAGGGATCTCCCTGCCTCTGCCTCCCCAGTGCAGGATTACAGGCGTGCTCCACCAGGTTGGCTTTTTACATGGGTACAGGGGCTCTGAACTCAGCACACTTGCCCAGAGAGCAGTTTACCGACTGAGCCAGCCCACAGCACATTCGAATTCTTTTGCCTTTCTGAATCTTCCTACTCTTAAAATGCACATTTAAAAAAGCAGAACCTGTTTCTTCCCTCATGCAGTTGAAAATGCCTGGTCTGTTTGTTCTAGCTCCCCTTGTGGCT
Organism: Apodemus speciosus; assembly: GCA_002335545.1. Taxonomy (NCBI): domain Eukaryota; kingdom Metazoa; phylum Chordata; class Mammalia; order Rodentia; family Muridae; genus Apodemus; species Apodemus speciosus. Next base: position 28,460 of record BDUI01001807.1, read on the forward strand.
GGGTTGCAGGAAGGTGCGACCTGTACTGTCTGCTGGTGCGGAGGCAGCAGGAGTGAGCGGCAGGAGTGAGCCGCGTGAGCAGCGGTCTATTGACAGTGCCCTAAAGAGGTGTTGGTGGCTGCCTTGACCTTGCTAGTGGCCTCATGGGACCTGGTCTGGAACGCTGGTGGAGATCTGTCCTTGGTGATGTGATGCTAGGCCTGTTCTCTGGTTTCCTGGTGACCCTGGAAAGGCTTCATCAGATTCTGTGTCACAGTGATGTCATGGTCTTAGTCTGTAGTATCTAGAGTCTCATTATGTCTATGCCCTAACTCATAAGGCTACAGAGTTTCATCAGTGGGTTCATTTTGTTACTGCCTCAATCATTCATTGAAAAATTAGATTTCCTTCTTATAACAGAAAGTAACTTACGAATGCTATTTTTTCTTTTTCTTTTCTTTTGTCTTTTTTTTTCTTTCTTCTTCTTCTTCTTCTTTTTTTTTTTTTTTACTCTGTGGACCTCCATGCCCTGTCCTTCAGTTTAAATTTTCACCAAATCTAATATTTGCTGGTCATCTAATTAGTATTTCTTTTTTCAGCAAGGGGGAAGGGCTCCGAGTTAGGGTCTCACATTGTAGCCCAGGTTAGTTTTAAATATACTATGTTCCTTGGGCTGATCTTGAGCTCATAGTAATCCTACTGCTTCAACCTTTTAAGAGATAGGATTACAGGTAGTGCCACCACGGCCTTATCAGTGTCTTTTAATAGGTTTCTTTTCTCCTTCTGTTTACAAGTGTGAATGTTATGTAAAATCTTTACTTGGGGCATGATTTGAAGAAAGAAATCCTCTTGGTGTGGTTATCGCAAGCCTCTTTTTTAAAGAAACATTTATTTTTATTTGTGTGTGCATGCACATGTGTGAGCATGCGTGCACACCAGCATGTACATATATGCATGCATGTTACATGAGTGAAGTTGCCAGAAGAGGGTATTGGGTCCCCTCTTCTGAGGATTACAGACTGTAGTTAGGAACTAAACTCAGGTCCTCTGGAAGAGCAGCAAGACCCCCTGACACCTGAGGAACACCTTCCCCTGACTGCTCTTCCCCCCCCCCCCGTGTGTGTGTGTGTGTGTGTGTGTGTGTGTGTGTGTGTGTGTGTGTTCATGTGTATACATATATGGAGGTCAAAGGATGACCTTAGGTATAATCCTTAGGATCTGGAGTCTTTTGTGTGGGGTGTGCTTTCAGCCCAAAGGGAACAAAGCCTTGTTGCAACTAGGAACACTGCTCCCCCCACCCCTGTGTTTGATGGCCCTATAATAGCATAAACAATGACAAGTTTTATAAACATCACGAATGGGGAAATTTGCCTTGAAGTTCCTCCTGGGATCAAATTTAAAGGCACGTGGTGATGAAACTGAGGTCAGGAGCGAGGTCTACATCAGTGGAGAAAAATGCAGAGTGACGGCTGCCCCCAGCCTGCAGGGCTGTCAAAGAAAGGACTCTGGAAACAGCTGCAGGGGAGTGACCCTGGATTAAGCCCTTTCGATTGCTAACCTCAGGGGCTGTGGGACAGGAGCTATGTCATGTTGCAAGGAACAAAAAGGACCCAGAGCACAAAGAACCAGGTTTGAGTCTGCCATTTACTATAGCTGATCACCAACCACCTGACAAATGGAGCTGGAACTAATGATGCCTGCTCAGGCAGCTGGGGGCATTGAAGACAAAGATATATCTGAGGGCAGAGTGGAGCTGTCATGCTGTCATCTGATTACCAAAGAAGGTCTGGATGGAGGCAGTTTATATTGGATTACCCGCCCTAAATTTTTCTTCATGTTTAAGACCCTATCATTTTTGAGAAAAACAGTTTCTCTTGTGTATAATCAGAGCTGGGAAGCTGAAGTTGGAAGCCCGTTCAGGTGTCATCTAGATTCTAGAACAATGTGCGTGGGCAGCCGAGTTTCCTCTTGATCTGTGCATGTGTTGTGATTTTCTTGGGTCACCTAAACCTGTCTGCGGCTCTAACAAGGCACGTAGCAAGCAAACGTGGAAGGCAGAGAGACACGTAAATTAGAGTCTTCGACTCAAGGAGGCCCTCAGGCTCAGCGTCACTCTGCAGCCTGGAGTCCAGTACTGTGCAGAGGCCAGAGCTAAGCAGAAGATTGCTTTGAGCTCAGCTGAGACATATCTGTACTTTCTAGCCACCGAGTAGGGAACTGAGGCCTGTAGTTCTTGGCTGTCATCAGGACCAGCTATCTAAGAATCTGTCACAATTTTTCTCTCAAGGGCTCTACGCCACCTGTTTTCCCTGTCCCAGTACAGCTGGGGGCCAGACTGTCTGATTATTTTCAAAATGAGGTTGACTTCCACTCCTATTTTAGGTGGTTCTTATTTTAGTGGCTCCCTGTGCTGACCCTTCCCAGGGCTGGAGGGAGTTGTGTGCGGTACATATGACACAGGGACAAAGGGACACAGGAAGTTAGGGCTGAAGCACAGAGGCAGGATTGGAGCAGCAGCTGTGTCTGTCTATGGAGTGGCCAAATGAGTGGAGGGCTGGGGCAGGCCTGCTGAGTTCTAAATTCCTGCTGAGAGATGGGGAGATGGCTCAGTCAGTAAAGATTTGGCTACATGTAATGAGCATAGTAAAAATGCCTTTTCAGACATGCACATTAGCTTAGTCAGGAACCCCACTACACCCAAGGCTGCACCTGATAGCCAGAACCCAGTGACATCACTCACTCAAGATAACCAGACCCACAATTAGAACTCCACGGTGCCCACGGGACAGTATATAAGCAGAGACCAAGAGCAGTGCTCTGCTCGGCACATTTTCAGAACTGCTGGAGAGATGTCACCTTGATCTGCCTTACAACTAGAGTCTCCCCAGGGATCTTCGGCCGGCACTGGAGACTACCAGGAGAGATTAGCCTCGACTGTCAGCTTGGACATGTCACACAGCTGAGCAGCCTTGGGCAGATAGGCTTAGGACTGCAGTTAGGAAGGTGGAGAGTGAACGTCCTGTGATGAGCCAACAGCACACGAAAATAGAACTTTTGTTACACCAACTAGACATATCCACCTTCTTTCTCAAGACAATGCATAAATGTAAACCTGAATTTGAGCCTTAGTATCCACATAAAGTCAGGGATGGTAGGGGATGCTTACAATCCCAGTGACTGGGGCACTGAGACAGACAGGGCGGCCTCTGGGATTTGCTGGCCAGCCAGCAGAGCTGGACAGGATAGTTTCCAGCCAGTGAGAAATTGTGTTTCAAATAATAAGATGGGGGAATGGAGAGATGGCTCACCCATTCATACCTCTTGGTGTTCTTCCGAATGCTCCAAGCTCAATTCCCAGCAGCCATGCTAGGCAGTTCACAACTGTCTGTAACTCCATCTGGCTTCTGTGGGCACCCGAAGATACATTCATACACTTACAGATGCATAGACATGTGTAGTGGTGAGTTTAGCTAAGCCACACCCCTTTGGCTCCTGCCTGGATGCATGAGTATACCTGCCCAGGGGCAATCTGGATTCAAGAATGACACACACACACACACACACACACACACACCATTTAACAGTTAATTTATGAAATTCTGTAACTAGCTTGAAGGCTGGGCACTCCCGAACCTTCCCCAGCTAGCAAATGTTCCACTCTGGTACTCCCAAGAATCCCAAACCTTCCCCTGTGACCATAGGCCCAATTGGGGAAGTTGCCAGTGGCCAATCTGAAAGTTCTGCCCTTCTCTCTCTGCTCAGCCACTGGCTGTTGGCTCTTTATTGATTGATAAAAAAACCAGTTGGGGACAAGGACCTTCATCATTTGGAAATGTAGATTCCCAATTAACTCAAAGCATTAGAGCCAATCCCTAAGACACATGTACAAATAAATAAAAAGAAAAATCTTTAACAAAGTAAAAGCAACATGACCTTTGGCTTCCATATGAGTGTGTACACATTGTGAATAGTCACAAATATGTGTGTACACACAGGCACACATATACACCTTGGAAAGAGCACACACACACACACACACACACACACACACACACACACACTTTTTTTGTCCTCAGCTCTATCTCTCCTTGAAATTTATTAGAAGGGCTGCTGCTGCTGCCGGCTGTGGTTGTGGTGGCACTAAGCCATGAGCCTGCCTGAGATGAACAAGTTCTCTTTGTGCACCCAATTGTGGCAATGCTTTCTCCCGAGAGGAGTCTGAGGGAGTGAGATTTGGTGTGTTGTTACAGACAGTATAGTGCCACACAGATATGTTCATTAAGGTAGATTAGACAGGAGCCACCCCTGGAATCAGTGGGAGATATCTGAGCTTTCTGGGGTTTGGACACTTACGCAGCTGCCAGGGCGCATTGTACAAACAGGCAGCAGAAGCCGGCTTTAATTTTCTGTCCGCTGGGAGTTCCCAGCAGTGTTTCCGTGGTGCAGAATCGTTATTTACAATGAAGCACTTACAGAAAAGTAGTAAAGTTAATGGAGGTTTCAGCGGAATTAGCCTTGTTAAGTTCCCCAATGATACAGCAGGCTCCTTTCACTAGCAATYGCAACCAGCAAGGAGACAGGACTTAGAGGGGGAACAGTTTGGGATATGGGTGAAGTGGGGGTGAAGCATCAAACCATAGGCCTTCTGATCCTGGCCTGTGGCTGAGCTCTGTGGAGGCCACCTCCATGCAGATGACCTTGGCCAGCCTTGCTCTGCATGCCAGGCCCTGACAGTGTCTGCAGAGAGGGGCTACGGATTCTATAGCTTGCTTTATAGCCCATCAGGGGGGCTGAGAACCGCTGAGTGTAGGTGGGAGATACAGGTAGGTCGCCTGTGCATACATCCTTTGAAGGGGCAACATCATATGAAAGACAATTTACCTGCAGGGCATGTGACATGAGAGTCTTGGGTCCAACTTTTCCCAGGCAAGACTTCCATGTGCATATCCAATTTTCTGGATGTGGGAGCCAGGCAGATGTGTGTTTAAATTGGATTCTCCCAGATGACCTTGGGCATGTTATATAAGCTCTCAGTTTTCCTTTTCTCTGTCTCTAAAATAAGGACAGTCACCACATGAGGGACAGAGGTCACTGGGAAGACTTGACTGTGGTGCTGGTACTCTGTTGGTTTCCCTCAGCTTCTGTTACCTGTCTACACTCCACAAGGCTGGGGCAGAGTACCCAAACTACATTTCCCATCATCCATTTCTCAGCTACTTCCTGTTAGGTAGTGCTCACAGGAGGCCAGAAGGATCGAAAGCCCCCTCTCTTCCTTCTTTTCTTCCCCTTTTGCTTTTAAGTGATGTCTTCAAAGCAGGGCAGCTGTGGAAGAGATGCTCTTCATACTTTTACCCACCCCCACCCCCGACCTTGGTCACCTCCAGCTCTGGGAAAGTTTCTTGTATTTTCTATTCTCTGGGAACCCCCCCTTTTCCCCTCCCC
>BDUI01001808.1:133000-143648 GCA_002335545.1 Apodemus speciosus
TGAGTGATTATTCTAACCAGATTTTGGGGGTGCACTGAGTATTTTTCCCACCCAGTTGTTTATAGATAAAAATATAAAAACCAAAATCATACCAACCCAGGTCCCTCCTCGGAAAAAAAAAATTATTTCCTAAAACCAACATAAGTTTTCATCTACTTTTCTGTAAAATTCGTGAAACTGTTCTTGATCTTTTCCCCTCTTTTTGGATTTTTCTGAAAATTATTTTCACTCAGATCAATTCTTTTTTTAAAGACAAATAAATGTTATTTTACCAACAGTGATGTTTGGGGGTTATAGTTTCAGTTCTGTGAATTCTCTCTATTGTCTGCTATTTTGTTTCACAAATCCTACTGTCTTGGATCAAGATCTGAAGGTTGCAGACATATCACGAAACTTTTATTCTTTCGTTGGTCTGAACTGAAAAGCCAGACTTAGACATAAAGTGTCAGCAACTGTCACTCTGACTCTCCAGCTATTGAGTCCTGATGCCACCTATGTCTCCCTCAGGCTTGTCTGCTGTTACTTCTCCCAAGAATCTTATAAAGCCAGGCAGGGCTGGTCTATTTTCATGTGAACTCAATTCTTCCATTTAGGTGCCATTCAGTGATCCAGTGATCTAGTGATCCAGTGATCCGGTGATCACCGAAGAGCACTTTGTAGCCTTCTTCACCATTACGTGATTCCCACTGTGTTCCAAGTGCAGGATCAAGGATTTGGGGGTACAGGGCACTGGTAGGATACACACACCCTGGGAAATTCAGCATTTCCCAGCACATGTGAAAAGAGCCATAGGCCAAATCAAGATGCCCCAAGACCAGATGTTCTAGGTTCTCCTGATACATGAAAGTCCAGTGCATGACCATATACTGTGACAGTGTGTGTGCGTGCCCAGGAGGGACTCCTGCTGGGTGTGTGAATTTGTACAAGGTAGAAACTTGTATCCAAGAATCATCAGTTGATAGTCTCCTGACAAACATCTAAAATGGTGATTATTCAGACCTGTTTGATAAACTCAACATATGCATGGCCAGGAGGAGAATCAAGAGAAAAGTGCTCCGCAGACCTCAGCACTTCAAGCTCTTCTATCTGGAAACATGAGCATTTCCACGACTCTGCAAAACACTTCCCTGTCGGGTGTTCTTCCCAAGCCATGCGGGGCTTATGAACTGCAACACAGGACACTGGCCCTGGTGGACGGAGTAGGAGTGACCGGGAGACTGGTTACAATGAACGGAGGTAGACTGGGTGACACCAAAGTATGCAAGGGTAGTGAGGGCCAGATTCCTCCCTCCTGGAATCATACCAGGAAGGTAAGAGAGCTAGAAAGGGGTCCCGAGGCAAAGGATCAATATGAGTATTAGCGAGGATATAAGGCCGTCAAGTGCATATGCACTCTAGTGTGTGGACACACAGGTGCACGCACTCACACCTACATGCACACACAGGTACACACATGCACGCACTCACACAGGTGAACACATGCTTTCTCTCTTGTTCTCTCAAACACATACACAGAGAGGCAAATATACATACCCTCACATTCGCGAATCAATTCAATTATATACATATATATTCATAAATGAAGGTGAGATAAACAGATGAGGAAATGTTTCCTTTTGCACACAGTGGTAGTAGAAAGAAAGAAATGGAGGCAAAGTCACAATTTGGAAGCCACATCAGGAGGTGCTCTCTGAGGCAGCGGTGTCTCTGAGGCTAAGAATTGAGTACGGAAGTCTAGTCTTAGAGCAGCAGTTCTCAACCTGGGGGGTCATACCTCACATAGCTCGTGTATTTACGTTATGATTCATAACAGTAGCAAAATTACAGCTACGTAGTAGCAGTGAGATAATTTTATGGGTAGGGGTCACCATAACATGAGGAACTATATTAACGGGTCGCAGCATTAGGAAGGTTGAGAACCCCTGCTTTAAGACTATCTCTCTATGAAGTTGTCTTCAGTTAGTAGAGGAAGCACAGTGAACGAAAAGGGGAGAGAGGGAACAGACATCAAACAACCAGCCCAGCACAGTGACAACCGCCCGGCAGATGCAGGAGTTCACATGCTGCCTGACCTGACGTTAGACACCCAGAGAAGCGCACCAGCTCCTCGGCTGTTTCTGCTGAGGGATTCTGTACAGACGCAGCGAGGGTTCTTCCAGACAGAAGGGCAGTGCAGAGACAATCGCTGAGGATGGCAAGGTGGCTCAGCAGAAAGTGGAGCTTGCCACCAAGCCCGATGACAAGGCTTTAATCCCCGAATCACATGGCAGAAGGAGGGAGCTGACCTCTCCAAGTTGTCCTTTGGCTTCGACCGGGGCACTGTGGCATGGGCACCCCTCCCCCAGTGTCATTTTAAAAACAGCTGATTGTTATTTCCACTCTCAGTGCCCCGTTGCCTATTTCCATGAGGCCATTTAGTAATTTAGCTACATCTCCTTTGATGGACAAACATTTACACAGAGTGAGCCTGACCGAGCCCTTAACACTAACCAGCTAGTACAAAGCAATCTAGTTTTATGACGCCGTTGATGTCGTTCATCTTGGAGACTGTGGAGGAAAGTGCACACAGACATTTGACACTGGAAGCTTGGATGACAAGGAAACCCAGGGATGAGAGAGGACATGGGACCAATCTGTCCACATAGCTAAGGTGAAGACAACTGCAGCCATTATGACCCTTTGTATCGGGGTCACCTGGCTAGGCTTCCCCCAAAGTATATCCATACTTTTCTGACTTTTCAAACTGAACACAATCTGGTCGTATTTTAATTATATACCTCAAACTCACTCATGCAGTAAACAATTTTAATAAAGCCACATATTATGGGCAGAATTCAAATTATAAGGCCTTTTCAGATTAAAAGTGTCAAGAACATCCTAGTTTCTGCCTGGCGGACAGAGTGAACCATCTGTCTACATTACTTAAGACCTGTCAACACGGCTGGCCCACACTTTCTGATTCCTATGGGAGAACTGTTCTCACGATGAYRTGGATCTGGACATATGYAGAGGCCTCAGAAGTGAATCTCTGTCACAAAGTGGCACAATGCCAATTACAGCTTACCTTCTTATGGTTTAGCTTCTATGGTCTGGTCTTTAAGGACTGTTATTCATAGGTAGACCAGACACCACGAGTCACCAATGAATGTCTGTTTCCTCCTTTCTGAGACATGGAATCTGTTAGCCCCACCAGCTCTCTGCGACTAAAAACTGGCATCTCTACATCCTTACATAGAACAGGAGTTTACACCCACCCCCAGCCCTGGAAAGGCTACCCTACCTCTCCTGCCTCGACCACCTCCATCTCCACCATCTCTCGCATCATCAGAGTACTTTACCACCTTCACCACCTTCTGCTCTCCCAACACTTCTGCCTCTTTCACCACCAATACAGTCCACCATTACCGCTGTTTGCCCTACCACCTACCACCACTACCTTTCTACTGCAAAAACACCCAGGACCTCTGCGTCTGTTACCTCCATCTCTTTCATCACTAAAGTGCTGCAACTCCATCTTTGCCATGAGCAAGGGCAACGTGCTCTCTATCCACCATCATTGCCACCTGCACCCTTCCACTCCAACCCCATCGCCAACGGCGCATGCTCAGCATAGCACTCTCAGCATCATAGACAGTATCTGCCCTCACCACCTCCTCCACCAAAGCATGCCACGCCCATCACTGCCAACTGCTGTTGCTATCACCAAAGCAAGCCACCTCCGCCACTTTCTCCGCCAACACTTCTACAGCCTCCATCTCTGCCACGCCTTCTGGTGTGGGATCCATTCTCTCTCCTTCCCTGCACCCTGCACCACCTTTGTGCTTCCCTGTCTCCCTCCATTGATCGCCTCCATTTCCACGTCCACCACGTTCTATTCCCACCGCTGCCTCTTCCATTGCCACCTGCGCCGAGACACTCCCCTGCCACTTTCAGTTTGTCCATCAATCCAACACCTTCCTCTTCATCATCAACACTTCTTCCTGCATCTCTACCATCACCCTGACAATCTACCTCGAGTTCTTTTACTACCCAATAGCTCTATCCCTATGATAGCATACTGTCTTAGTTAGGGTTTCCGTTGCTGCGACAAAATACCATGATGACTATACAGGAAGTTGGGGAGGAAACAGTTTATTTAGTTTACACTTCCACATTGCCGTTCACCAGGGAAGGAAGTCGGGACAGGAACTCACACAGGGCAGGAACCTGGAGGCAGGAGCTGATGCAGAGGCCATGGAGGAATGCTGCTTACTGGCTTGCTCCATGGCTTGTTCACTCTGTTTTCTTATAGAACCTAAAGACCACCAGCCCAGGGATGATACCACCCACCATAGACTGGGCCCTCCCCCATTAATCACTAGTTGAGAAAATGCCTTTCAGCAGGATCTCATGAAGGCATTTCCTCAACTGAGGCTCCTCCTTCTGTGAGGACTCTTGCTTGTGTCATGGTGACACACAAAACCATCCAGGACACATAGCAACACTGCTTTGGTCTCCTCTACTACCAAAGTTGTCCACCTGAACCAACATTACCAGTTTCATCTCCAGGACAACTTCTACCCCTCCAGTCTATATGGCCTCCCCTCCCCTTGTCACCACTGTGACTACATTCCCCTGTACATACCACATCCTCCCATATGACCTTCTCTACAGCGTGTTTCCACCACCACGCCATCGTGGCCTGCATTACACTTCCAGCATCATCTCCATCACAACACTGCAAAGTTGACATGCATCCTGCCATGATGATAACAGACTGAACCTCTGAAACTGTGAGCCTGCCTCAATTAAATAAAGGCAAGTCCTTTATAACAGCTGCAGTGATCATGGTGTCTTCTTTATGTAACAAAACCCTAAGACACTGTTACCCCCACCCCATCATCCATGGGATATTGGTTCTAGGCATGCATGGTTGCAGGAAACCAAGGATTCACAAGTCCCTTATATAACTGGCATAGCATACCTCATATGCATACATTCCCATACATACTTTAAATCCTCTCCAGACCACTTACTTAATAGAGTCTAAATAATATATAATCAGTCGTTTACTACATTGTTTGGGTAAGAATGACAAGAAACAGTATATGTGTCTAGGTGTGGTGGCACATGCCTTTTATTCTAGTATTGGATCTTTATGAGTTTGAGACAAACCTAGTATACAAAGCAAGTTACAAGCCATCTAAGGTTGTATAGTAAGACCCTATTTCAAAAATATCAAAGAAAAAAAGAAAAGAAAAGAGAAGGAAGGAAGGAAGGAAGGAAGGGTACATCTTTGGTAGAGACACAAGTGTTTTTTCAAATACTTCTGACCCATAGTTGGCTGATTTAGAGGAAACCAGATACACAGAGAAGAGAGCTATTTATCACTCTAGCATCCCCAAGGAGGAAAAAAAAAAAAAGAACCACATAGCATTAAATGTTGAAGGCGATTCAGATCTAGGAAAAGACATCTACAGAATAAACTTGTTCAGCTCCGGCTTGGCCTGGCAAGATTTTACCAAGTATCTCTGGACACAGTGTCAAGAACCAGAAAGACTGGGTGGAGTCCAGGCCCCTCAGTGCACCATTATKCCCCGGGTTTTACAGAGTGAGCTAGAAAGCCAGTCCCATTTAATCCCCACAGAGAAAGCTGAAACAATTGTTTCTCCCCAGGACTGAAATGGCACCAATCAGAGTCTGGGAAGAAGGCCAGCTCTCAGCTGGATCCCAAGGCTTCTGGGCCAGGAACAGAACCTTGAGKCTTCCGTGATAGGGTTCTCCTTCTAGCTACACTTGATGTGTTTTCCAAGCAGAGTTAAGATGAAATTCTTCCTTAGACAGATTTGGAAAAGTTGAAAGTCCAATGTAAAAATAAGTTTTCTTTCTATTATTTTTTGTCTGCCTTTTTTTTTTTTTTTGAGAATGGGTTTCTTTGTGTAGCCCTGGCTGTCCTAGATTGGTCTATATACAAGGCTAGCCTAGAACTCAAAAAGCCTCTACTTTCTGACTGCTTGAATTAAAGGTGTGCACTACCATACCCAGCTTCTGCTTAATCTCAGTAGTAGGCATAGTCAGCCATGTATTTNCCTTTTTTTTTTTTTTGAGAATGGGTTTCTTTGTGTAGCCCTGGCTGTCCTAGATTGGTCTATATACAAGGCTAGCCTAGAACTCAAAAAGCCTCTACTTTCTGACTGCTTGAATTAAAGGTGTGCACTACCATACCCAGCTTCTGCTTAATCTCAGTAGTAGGCATAGTCAGCCATGTATTTAGTATTTATATAAATCTTAAAACTGGTATCTAGTAAGACAAAACTGTGAATTAGAACAGTGAGAATGAGACACTTATAACTATTTCCTAGAATAAGGCTTATCTGCTCCTATCCAGCAGACACTCTCAGGGGTCTTTACCAGACACCCTTCTTTTAGCCAGGCAGCAGCTTCCTCTGCAATAAAGTCTTCCACCTTGGAAGGAAATTTAGTAAGATATGGGATGTTCTAAGAGTGGGTTAAAACTTCGAGGCCAAGCTGGGTGGTGGTGGCGCACGCCTTTAATCCCAGCACTTGGGGGGCAGAGGCAGGAGGATTTCTGAGTTCGAGGCCAGCCTGTTTTACAGAGTGGGTTCCAGGACAGCCAGAGTTACATAGAGAAACTCTATCTCAAAAAACCAACCAACCAACCAACTAAACAGACAAATAAAAATTAAAACAAGACAAAACAAAAAACCCAACAGCTTAACAGGTTCGCTGAGTTCCTCCCTCCTCAAGCATATGTAAGCTATAAAGACTGTTRAGAGACACTCTCAGACAAGACAAGCTGCCTAGAAGAGGCTCAGACTAGCCTAAAAGAGACRATCGCCAACCRGCTGAGCTGCCTACAAGTTGTTCAGGGACAACTGTGTTTTAGCCCCATGCCAAAGATTCTATGTACTTAGACATTATAGTATCAAGTCAAAGTGGAAGTAGCCAAACTATTAAACTCTTTTTTTTTTGTTCTTTTAAATATGTATTGGTTTTCTACAAATGGGACAAACTTAGTATAAAACATGTAACAATCTATACACATGTTCAAAGAGTAAAATAAATATGTCACTGCTCATTATGAGTATGGAAAGAAAGAAATTCAAAGACTCCCACTGGTTACAGCCACAAGATTCTAGTGAAAGAGAGAAGGATCAAAATGGGCCAGAGTCCACCATCCTTCCGGGCAAAGGGAGATATACAAACCAAGAGGACACACTACTACTGTTCTCTGAGCAGCCATTTCCGGTTTTGTAACAGTGCTACAATGCCTGCCCTTCCAGGAGGCTCTGAYCGGTCACCTCTAAGGTGAACCCATGCAGCAAAGATTTTTCAAAAGAAGGAGATTAACTTGCAGAAGGCAATCACTCTGGGTGGTGCTGTCTTCTTCCTTTCTTGATCATCAGCCAGATCACGGCTGGATTGAGGCAAGTGGCAAATTATCAGCAATTTAAAACCTCATTAATAATTACAGGGAAAAGGTAGCTACAGTTGAGCCTGGTTTTCCTGATTATTTAATATGCATTAAGTAYTGTTAAACATCTCTATTTGTGGGAAATATTCCCAATATGAGAACTCGAAACTGAGCACTGATAYAAGGGTCTAAGGCAGTGGTTCTCAACCTTCCTAAAGCTGCGACCCTTTAATACAGTTCCCTGTKTTGTGGAAACACCCCAACCATAAAATTATTATCATTGCTACTTCATAATTGTAATTTTGCTACTGTATGAACTGTATTAAAGTTCATATTTTAATACAGTTAAGTATTAAAGTCCGTACTTTAATCTATATTGTAAAGTAAATATTTTTGGACAGAGGTTTGACAAAGGGGTTGTGACCCACAGGGTGAGAACTGCTGACCCTCAAATTTGAGGGTGTAAAACCTCATATTTGAACTCRCRGGACAAGTTATAACCAAAATATAAATTCACTACAGCAATGAATACAATCACCTCCAAAATYTGTGTAAAAATGTTTATGATGTTGAWAAATGAATGATGTTTTCAGACTKGAGGCCAATTTCCAGGATATCTTGTTATGGATATGTAAATATGCCAAGATCCTAAACCATCCCAAACCAGCCCAATCCCACCCACACCGGCTCCCATCCATGTCAGCGAATCAATGAACAGTATCAGGATCACCTCCCTGACACCTTCACGGTTTGAGAAAGAGCAGGTTCTTCCTAACCTGCAGGGTTGCTTCAACAAGGAAACACGGTTTACCGTGGACCAGACGCACCAGCTGACATCACATACCGGCAGCAACGATGCTGAGCACCACACAAAGAGCCAGCACCATCTCGATTTCCACTCTTAAACGCCAGCAAGTAACTCAAATCTTTCCCTCCCCCCCGAGCGCGAAGCTCTTCATGTTGAAGCACACTTAGGTTTTCTACAGTCACCCTCGCTGTCAGAGCTCAGGCGTTGTTTCTGGTTATCCGCAAATGTTTTCTAACCAGCCTCATTTCACCTTATTATGTCCGTGTTACAAAAGGTGTTCACGAGCAGTTTTAAGTGAAATAAACAAAACAATAATTCAATAAAGTGATTACTAAAACTAAACACAGTTTGAAAGTAAATATTAAATGCAGCATTTGTGTTTACAGAGCTCCCGTTTCCATCAATGATAAAGAGACCCAAACCCCATATCCCGCAAAGTACACAGTTTAGTGCCTCAAGCTAAACTCTGATTCCATTTCGATATATTTCCTCGGAGTAATAATCAGCAGTATTTTTATGATGGAAACTTTCATCAGAACTCAAGAGGAAGAGATGAGAACTACTAYACTCCTAACTATTCACGAGCCTGCCAAGTCCCGTGACAGAGACTATTCTAGCATTCCCTTTGTAGCATTGCAGCATCACTTTGAGTCGAATGGAGCCTAAAAACGCCAGTGTTCCTTCAAAACCACATGGGAATTTATCAGGTGAAAACTTGTCASGTGCCCGGGAAGGAATACGGCCATCAGTGCTGGTCCCTTGAAACAAGAGGCARCGCCATTACCTGAGCAGAGACTTGTGTCTGCCTCTGTTAGGAAATCTGGTGTTGGGAGTTAATCAGACCCTCACGTTACCATTTAATTGAACATGAACTCTACTGTCATAGAAATTTACGTCAATAGTCTATCTGATTTTTTTCCTTTCTACTTGTATGATGTGTGTGTGTGTGTGTGTGTGTGTATCCTGCATTTGTGTGGGCACATCTGGGTGGGTGGGCATGCACATGTGGGGCCAAGGTTTACTCAAGAGTCATCCTCAATTACTCTTCAGCTTCATTCAACGAGGCAGAGTCTCCGARTCAAGKCCATAGCTCCCTGCTGTGGCTGGTCATACTAGTCTATATGCTCTGGGGTCACCTGTCCCCCTGAGGCTGAAATGACAGGACATTTACATGAGTTCTAGAATCTGAAGCCCAGTCTGCAGGCTCRTGTGGTAGCGCATTAACCACTGAGCCACCTCCCCCTCCCAGACCCTCCCTTACTTATGTTTCYGGAATGTTCAGGACTTTCGTCTTTGCAGAGGACTCTTCATTATGAACCATTTATTCTAAAGGTATCAGACTGGAACTAGTTAGGAAAGCGTTTCCACTGGCGACCTGGTAGGTATATACCATGTAAAGAGTAAATYRACACAGAACAAGCTCCCTGCATTTGTAAGAAAGATGCAATAATAATTTTTTCATATGTTTCGAAAGATAAGAAGGGCACAGCCAGAGCGCTTACAGTGAGCTCACAGAAGTCGATGCTGTCGAGGCTTTTGCTTCGATGTAGTCTCCCCTTAATTCGTCTTAGAGAAGGTTTTCCTTGGCTGACATTGGAAGTAGCACCATTGGGGTTTTCAGAAGATGGAGTTACCCTGCAAGAGAGGGGGAGATGCTTGAAGAGACGGGTTTACAGGTGAACAGGAGTCTGCGTGCAGGTTGCTATGGAAACGCCAGACACTTATTTTTTTTTCTTCCCAAGATTCTCATCCTATCAAATACTATTTCCGAACGTTTCTTAGCAGCTAACTAGTTTAGAAGTTTTCTTGACAGAGTTCAAATRTATTTCAGACTTAAGAGTCAGGAAAARCCAACTCGACAACTGCCGTCTGGTTACAGAACCAGTTCCGCGCAGGCCGATGCTCTCCCGGKAACACTCGGGCATCTGCCTCCCTCTGGGCAGTGATTTATGGGGCACTCAGTCCGGTGCCTGGCACATCTGGGACAAGTCAGCTGCCACTGTGCGCACACACGGCAACGCTTAGCRGGCTTCTGTGAAGCATGAACAAGACTTATTTAACCATACCTTAGAGATGCAAACGTGAGCCAATGCTTAATTCGTGGGGTTAGAAAAACAGATTAAAAAAAAAAACAGCAAAAAAAAAAAAATGCAAGTGTCCATAGAAGTCATCCCAAGACCTATGTTCTTATGTGAAACCCAGGACTGCCAGGCACTGTTTCCGAGTCTCTGCTGGCAGCAGCGTGAGGTAATTGGCTAGAGAAGTTGCCTAGCACCTGCAGGGAAATGGCTCGCTGCTGTCTGACCGAGACTGTAAGCCAGAGAGAGCAGTGGGACTGTCGGATAATGGGCTATGGAAGCCACTCTGCATATTTTACGATGGCATCTCCTACTGTAATACAGTCCAAATCCACACACTGACCTTTG
>BDUI01001809.1:72868-89605 GCA_002335545.1 Apodemus speciosus
CCTGGGAGTGACAATTTAACTTTGTATCCTACTTCTCCTTCATGCCAGAGGGAGAGCTTATGGCCTTCATAGGTCTTCCTGAGTATATTCACGGCTCTAATGTGTGCATAGCCTTGGAATTCCCAGGAATATTTCAGAGTCCATGATGATCCCTCATTCACAACCTTTTAAAGTTTCTGGCTAGCCTGTGCTGTCTATTATCTTAGCAGCCAAGAACAATCTTCCTCTGCGTGCCTCTCTCTGTCTCTGTATTGAGATAGCCTCAAGTCCAGCAAAGGCAGCCTTACTTTGAGAGTCTTCTAGCACCAAGACCTTGAGCAAGCTCTCAGGCATGTTCTCACTGCTGTCGCTTCCACTGGTCTCTCAGCTGAGGGGAGAATGGGTACTAAACACTTAGTGTAAAGAGCCTTTTGCTCTCCCTGATACCACATGACCTACCCTTGCTTTCCCGCTGCTCAGGATTTTCTT
Source organism: Apodemus speciosus (assembly GCA_002335545.1). NCBI lineage: Eukaryota > Metazoa > Chordata > Mammalia > Rodentia > Muridae > Apodemus > Apodemus speciosus. The sequence continues at coordinate 73,337 of BDUI01001809.1, forward strand.
CCTCCTGTGTCCACTCGCCCTGCTGTTTCTGTTGTTCACTGCTCTGCGTGTTAGAAAGCAGCCATGGTTCTACTCCGGCACCTTGGGATCCTTTTGATTTATTCTACCTGTCTGTATCATAGTCCTCCCACCCCAATGAAGAGACCAGTTCCTTAGCTGATTTGTCTTGCATATCCATGAGAATACTGTCCCTACACACTGTGGGGCCTACCAACTCCAGTATCAGATGCCTCTGAGTTGCCATGGCCCTTCAGCCCCTCCTAGTGGTTCTGGACTGTGTTCAGGGAAGCAGCAGTACGGACGTGCAGCCCCAGGACTCAGCAGTCTCAGGCTTCCATCTGAGGCCGGAAAAAGAACAAGGCAGTGTTTCTCATCAGGACTGTCTTCCAGAGCAGCAGCAACGTCATTCCTGTTTTGACTGCCACAATTTGGAGCTCTCTCTGTGTGTGTGTGTGTGTGTGTGTGTGTGTGTGTGTGTGTGTGTGTGTGTGTATGAGAGAGAGAGACAGAGAGACAGAGAGAGAATATGAATCTCTATGTGTGTCTGTTATTGAGCATAATGTGTGTGCCACATGTATGCAAGAGCCTAGGGAGGACAAAAAAGGAAAATCAGGTCACATAAAACTTGGAATTGCCGGCAGTTGTGAGTTACCATATGAGTTCTGGGAAACAATCCCAGGTCCTCTATAAGAACAGTAAGCACTCTGAACCACTGAACTATGTCTCCAGCTGATCTTAGCCATTCTTAAAGAAAATTTGCTGATTAAAACTAAATTCTAAACCCTGTCTCAAAAAACCAAAAACAACCCCCTAAATTCTAGTCAGTCCCTAGAGATGACCAGAATGCTGTGGGTGATTTATGAGTCTAAACCTACCAACTGAAAACTGCCAAGGAGTTAAGATCCCGTCTCTAGCTACATGGTCCTCACTGCTCAGACCTAGGTTCGATGGCCTGGATACCAGCCATAGAGTCCTAAGGTTGAGCTCACTTCCTGCTACTACTATGGAGGGAGAATGTACAATGCCCAACACACATGGAGAGACACTTCAGGCCATAGTGGAAATATGATGGCATCTGCTACATATGACCTGCCCATGTCTCCTGACAGAGTGGGAACAGCTTCCACGTGTTTGACCAGGGCCAGTTTGCCAAGGAGGTGCTGCCCAAGTACTTCAAGCACAACAACATGGCCAGCTTCGTGCGGCAGCTCAACATGTGTAAGTACCTCCTTCGGGACGGTGCGCTTGTTTCCCTCGGTGTGGAGAGACAGACCCCAGCACATTGTTCAGAGATGGGGGCCTGGGTTGACTAAGGAGGGTCCCCATGAGTTTGAGCCTGAATTCCCCAGGGAAGAGTATAGGATACGAGGCCCTAACCTAATAGCCATACTTCCATTTGCARTTGGGGAAGCTGTATGGGGGTGGGGTGGGGGTGGGGACAAGGTCTTTTCCAACCAAAAATAACTTGCTATGGTAAATGGACACCAGTCAGAATCTTGTACAGTTTTCTAGGAGGCCCCTTGCCTGCCCTAGCCCATGGCTAGGCTAAAGGTCTGGTCCCTGGCCCTCAAACCAAACTCCCCCACCCCCATGTGCACAGATGGCTTCCGAAAAGTAGTCCACATTGAGCAGGGTGGCCTGGTCAAGCCTGAGAGGGATGACACCGAGTTCCAGCATCCTTGTTTCCTGCGTGGACAGGAACAGCTCCTTGAGAACATCAAGAGGAAAGTGACCAGCGTGAGTCACCAGCCTTGAGTACAGCCCCTCCCTGCCCTCAAATATCCCTGCAGGCTACGGGCTGGGAGCAGTATCTAGGTGGTGCTTCAGGACTAGCCTAAAAGCATAGCCTGTGCTCAACGATCTCTGGCTCCCCTCCCCCATGTTTCCCAGACCCTCCTCACTCCCTGTATGCCTAGGTGAAGCACAGGAGCCTACCACACTCCAGAGCTACTTTCGACTCTTGTATGCCCCACCCCTTAGGTGTCCACCCTGAAGAGTGAGGACATAAAAATACGCCAGGACAGTGTCACCCGGCTGTTGACAGATGTGCAGCTGATGAAGGGGAAACAGGAGTGTATGGACTCCAAGCTCCTGGCCATGAAGCAGTAGGTCCCAAGGCTCAGGAGGGTGGCCAGGTTGCTTTGGGCCTCCTACCCCACCCTGCAGAGCCATTCAAGCCTTCTTCCCCCTTCCCAGCCTGCCGTCATTGTTTCTGTACATCTCTAAACACAGAATGGGTTGGAGATCTACTGCCCCCACTTCTCACTCCCCTGCTGGCCTTCACATTTTCAGGATTTGAGCACACAAAGCCCATTTCCAGGTGCCTCCCTGAAAACCAGGGCTGGCAGGAGCTGGCCACAACAGCCCTCACTCGGGCCAGACCTCCCCACTGTTCTCTATCCCGATGACTCCGACTGCCCTGTATCACTTAGCACATGGCATCACAGCTGCCTTTTACCCCAAAACTGAGGGTAATGTGCAGTTTAGAATCTTTCCCAGAGTCCTGTCCTGTGTGTCTAGCCAGTATGTGACAAGTCCCCCATTTTGGCTAGGACCCCAAGGTGTACCATCAGATTCTATYCGTGCCCTCCCTCAGCCCTGGCTGACACTTGAATCCTGCCCTGTAAGTAGAGCGGAGTTAGGGAATCAGTTGTGCAGTGAGCCCTCATCTGGTCCAGCCCTGTCCATCAACAGCCTGACTCTCTGTTTCTTCTAATGTGACCCAATTGACCCAGCAATATGTTGCAGCGAGAACGAGGCCCTGTGGCGGGAGGTGGCCAGCCTTCGGCAGAAGCATGCCCAGCAGCAAAAAGTTGTCAACAAGGTGGGCAGGGCTGGTGGTAGGTGGGTCCCCTCCATGACTGGGCCAAGGTGACTGTATCCTTTCTGCCCCACAGCTCATTCAGTTCCTGATCTCACTGGTGCAGTCGAACCGGATCCTAGGGGTGAAGAGAAAGATGTGAGGCTCTGGGAATGTCTACACTGTCCACTCTGACCCTGCGCTTTGGTGTCCTCTGCTTGCTGTATATCCTGGGCACCACCAAGGTCCGTGTAGGCAGTTGACCTGTCTCTTCCCTGCAGCCCTCTGATGTTGAGTGACAGCAGCTCAGCACACTCTGTGCCCAAGTATGGTCGACAGTACTCCCTGGAGCATGTCCATGGTCCTGGCCCATACTCAGTAAGCACCCAGCTCCATGGGAATACCAGTAAGTGTGTAGTGGGTGCTGGGTGGCCCAGGCTACCACGGTATGCCTCGCATGTGGCCTTTGTCTCTAATTGCAGGCTCCATCTCCAGCCTACAGCAGCTCTAGCCTTTACTCCTCTGATGCTGTCACCAGCTCTGGACCCATAATCTCCGATATCACTGAGCTGGCTCCCACCAGCCCTTTGGCCTCCCCAGGCAGGAGCATAGATGAGAGGTGGGGCTGCAGCACCTTTATCCCTGCTATCACCTTAGTGGGCCAGCCTTTATGGACCTTGGGCAGAGTTGGAAATGGGTGGAACTAACTTAGGCTCCTTCTAACATGTCTGTCATTGTCTAATATGTTCAGGCCTCTGTCCAGCAGCACCCTGGTCCGGGTCAAGGAAGAGCCCCCCAGCCCACCTCACAGCCCTCGGGTACTGGAGGCGAGCCCTGGGCGCCCATCCTCCATGGATACCCCTTTGTCCCCAACTGCCTTCATTGACTCCATCCTTCGAGAGAGCGAGCCTACCCCTGCTGCTTCAAACATAGCCCCTATGGACACAACCGGAGCCCAAGCCCCCGCACTCCCAACCCCCTCCACCCCTGAGAAGTGCCTCAGCGTAGCCTGCCTAGACAAGTGAGTGCTGTGCCCACCCTGCCTCCCTATAGCCTCTGAACCCCAGCAGCATGGGATTTCCTCAGGCTGGGCACAGGGTATCTATGCCTTAGCGAGGCATGATCCCTGCAGTTTGCTGGGAATGATGGGTTGGATCTGTTCCCCCAGACCTGAGTGAGGATGAAGCTGGGGAGGGAGACCAACCACATCACTAGAAATAGGCTATCCTGGGCCACCCTTACTACTGCCATCACCCTTTCTTATGGCAAGCCCCAGTATCTTTGGATCTGTCATTCTCCCTAGTCCTGACACAGGAAATGATAAGCCAAGGCCCAGCCTTGACCACCACCCCTCAGGCACATCCCAAGAGCTGAGTGAGCGAGGACGGTGGGCACAGACCCCCCGTCCCCCACCTGCAATGGGGGGGCTCTTGTCTTTGTATCTTGCAGTTTGGCTCGCGCTCCACAGATGTCTGGGGTCGCCCGCCTCTTCCCCTGCCCCTCTTCCTTTCTGCATGGCCGAGTCCAGCCAGGGTTAGCGCTGCCCCCACTTGGGAGGGAGGAGGACTCCGCCAGGCCCCCTCCCACAGCCATGGACCAGTTCCCAACCTGGGCATAGCACTTGCCTTGACTGGCGAAGAGCACCAGGGGATGGTCTCACAGGCTCTGCATCTCCACTGACTACCCTTTGCACAAGCCAATGGCTGTAATAGGGACAAGTTTCCTGCCTGCCCCAGCTACCAGTACAGACTGCTACAGTGAGCTACCTGTCAGAGTAGGGTAGGCCCCATAGCACCTACAAAGCCATTTTAACTGCTTTGCCCACGGCTCAGGTGTGTCTATGGCTTAAGGCCTTCTGGTCTAAGGGACATCTACCCATGCCAAGCACAGTCCTGTTTCCTCTCCTTACTCTCTTCCTGGTGCAGTGGCAAGAGTGTCAAATCTGAAAATCTGCCCTCCTATCCATTTCCAGAGCCGATGCCCCTTGTCCTTTTTCTCYACCTCCCTCTTGGCCCAGTCTTAGTAACCACTAAAGCCCCCTAGGATGTCCTGCCCATGGGCCATGCTCTATCCCACCCTCAGCAACCATGGAGGGCAAGCTTACTACTTGTCCTTTCAGCATCTTCCCAGAAATACACAGTCCCCCCAGCCCATGCTGGCTATGCAGAAGGACCTTGCTTGGGGGGCTGCAACCAAAGGGGAGCCCTTCTCCAGCAGGAGTGCGGCTGGGTGGGAGCCTGGGGCACTAGTTCACCTGCCCACTTGCCCTGGGCCAGGAACGAGCTAAGTGATCACCTGGATGCTATGGACTCCAACCTGGACAACCTGCAGACCATGCTGACAAGCCACGGCTTCAGTGTGGACACCAGCGCCCTGCTGGACGTGAGTCTGGTCATCCCTACCCACCTTGCTCCATCCTGCCCACAAGCCAGCCCTGACTTCCCTCCCTCCTCCTGCAGCTGTTCAGCCCCTCGGTGACCATGCCCGACATGAGCCTGCCTGACCTGGACAGCAGCCTGGCCAGCGTGCGTAGGCGGGCAGGGTGGGGGGCAGAGGGGGCCATCAACAACCCTCACTGTGTTCTCTGTCCCACAGATTCAGGAGCTTCTGTCTCCACAAGAGCCTCCCAAGCCTATTGAGGCCGAGAACAGTAACCCTGACTCAGGTGAGCTAAGCTTCTGTGCTACGCCCAACCCTCACTTCCACATTGTCCACCCCCACCATCCTGACCGCATTCCCCACAGGAAAGCAGCTGGTGCACTACACGGCTCAGCCTCTGTTCCTGCTGGACCCTGATGCTGTGGACACAGGGAGCAGTGAGCTGCCTGTGCTCTTTGAGCTGGGAGAGAGCTCCTACTTCTCTGAGGGAGATGACTACACGGACGATCCCACCATCTCTCTTCTGACGGGCACTGAACCCCACAAAGCCAAGGACCCCACTGTCTCCTAGAGCTCTCAGGAGTTGTCAGACTGGCTTGTGCCTGGCCCCCAACCTATCCCTAGGACATGGCTGGTCCTAGGGAGACAGGACAGTTGGGTAGTCCAGGGGATCCTAGGTCAAGCCACCACCACCCCAGTGCAGCACAGATGGAACTTGGGCCTGGGCAGTAMCTTGGGTAAGGGGAAGACCCTGAGGGCTGCATATCTGCTGCCTTCACCCCAGCCCTGGGTCTACTCTCTGGTCAGAGCTTCACAGCCACACTTGGACTGACCCTGCAGGTTGTTCATAAAATTGTATTTTGGATTTTTACATGAGAGTCCCCTTTAGCCCTTCACAAATAAATATATATATATACATATATATATACACACATGCACACCGAGATGGGCAGATGATAAACAGGTTCTACTGTGGCCTCCTGTGTGTTTCCTCCTGCCCTGAGGGATCCGGAAGGTAGGGATGTAGGCAAGTTCACAACTCACTACATGTCTCCTTGGAAAAATACAGATACCTGCAATTCACCTTGATGCCACAGAACTAGAATCTGCTCAGAGCTTTTTTTTTTTTTTCAAAGATTTATTTATTGTTTTATGTAAGTACACTGTAGCTGTCTTCAGACACCCCAGAAGAGGACATCAGAYCTCATTATGGATGGTTGTGAGCCACTATATGGTTGCTGGGATTTGAGCTCAGGACCTTCGGACAGTCAGTGCTCTTAACTGCTAAGCCATCTCTCCAGCCCCACAGCTTTTTCTTTAGGGGACAGAAAAGGACAATCTGCCCCATGTTGTCAGCTAGACTGTTCTGCATGGTCATGCTGGACATATTGGCAAAGCCAGGCCCCCATATCTTATCAGATACTAGTCTGGTTCTGAATTTGTTCCTGCTATCTAGACTGGAGGAAAACAGGTGGAGATGGCCTCACAGGTGGCCTAGGGCAGGCTGTGATACATACCTTGTGTTGTCAGGCAGCTGATTTTACTGTTCACCCTGCCTAGCACCAGATAATCACCTAACTGCAGGTTAGGGTCTGTAGGCTGGCAGATTCTAGCAGTTGACAAGCACAGACCTCACCAAGCCAATGACGAGGGTTGTCAAAAAGACTCTTATGTAAAAGTCTTCTAATTTGGCAGCTGCTAGAACTTGGGGGCAAAGTATCCCTATGTTCAGAGCTCTCTCTACTGTTAGAATCAAGGGTAGTTTGGTAGAATAGGCCAAACCCAGCCAAGTTTGGCCTCAGCACAGCACAGCCTAGAGCCACTAGCCCAATTTGTTGAGCAGCCTGATCCCAAGGAGTTGAGACAGATCCTAAAGGTACAATGTGTATAATTCCTGAGTCCTAGGCAGTCAGTGAACAAATGGATGGCTCTACCTCTAAAAATGTGGATTTACATTCCTATTGGTGGCACTGAAATCAGGGTGTTTACCTGACACAGAGTCATCCTCTGTTGAGTCTATGTAGCTCTGAGCCCTGGTCCTGCATGAATGAGCAGGGTAGGGTATGAACTCACTGGGCCTTCCTGAGCAATGATATTGCTGCACCCCTGCATGCTGCTGCCTCCTACTGTGTCCTGTTCTGCAGCTGAACAGCTTTGTCCACACAGTCCATGAGGTTGTAGAGAACAGCAACCATGTAACCCCAATCCATCTGAGATGGAGCCTGAGAATTTCAGACCCTAAACTAGCACATATGGGTGTAGGTCATCCTCAGCAGCCTCCACAACCCCTGTAGGAAAGTTTTTAGACAGCACTTTATTGATACCCTCAGCCCCTGGACAGCACAGACTCCCAGCACTGGCTCATACCAGCTGGACTCAGGTGTCATCCCCAAGAGCAGGAGTGTGCCCCATAGGGGCAGAGAGGCCTCCCAGACTAGGAGGAGTGTGCAGGCAGCCTGGAACACCTCCAGAACTCCAGGCCCAGGTTAGGGAGGGCTGGCCTTTGGCAGTAGCTCAGACTCCCACTGGGGCATCATAGTTGAGCACGTAGTAGTCGTGAACATACATGAGCACAGCCACCGGTTGCCCAATGATGAGTGTCAACCACACAGCTGCATTGCCATAGTTCCCTTGGAAGAAGCGGCCCACAATCCAGGCCAGTGGGATCTGAGAACACATGAGGCTACAGTCAGGTGGCTGCAATGGCCACAGGAGATGGGGTTCAGCACAGATTTAGGCTAAGAAAGACAAGCTTCACAGAGTTCCTCACCTGAGCCATCATGGCTGTGAATGCCCAGAGGCGGAACATCCGCAGGGGAACGCTCACTAGGTACTAGAGTATATGGGATAAGAGAGGTCAGGGTTCAACCGGTGGCCACAGCCCTGCCCAGAGGTGAAGTGGGGTGCGCACAGAGCACTGACCTCATGGAAGAAGGCTGAGGCCAAAAATACCCCTGTCCTGGCCATCCATTTCTTGCTGCCCTGTCTGAGCATGGGCTTATAGAAGTGTCTGCAGAGCAAGCAAGCCATAGGATGAGGCTAATGCCATAGGGCCAGGTCCACAACCACATTCCACAGGTATGCACACCATCCTACCTGATACACCACTTGTGCACGGGGATATTCCAGTTCTGCCAAAAGTAGGTGACAGACTCAGCATTCCTTGGGGTCAAGAAACAATGGGATAAGCAGAACATGCTATGACCTACCCAGATCCCCAGAAACACACCACTCACCACCAGTCCCTGTAGAACTCGCGGTCTCCAAACTGCAGAAGCTCTGCCACAGCATTGAGACAGGAGTGGAAAAACCAATAGAAGAAGATAAGCCAGATCAGATGGTTGGGGACCTTTGGGAGACAAAGCTCCAGGTTGCAAACTTACAGACTCCACCTATCCTTCACACTTATCCCACTGGAGTCTCTGACACTCACCGCCAGCTTTAGGAGACGTTCAATGATACGTGAATAGTCCATATCCTGTGGAGATAGGCTGCCTCAGCTAGCTATATCATCTACCCTATCCACCCCTGCCACAAGGGAGCCTAACCTCACCTTGAAGGGCTTCATGGAGTTCTGGATAGTAGGGACCATCCACTGCAAAGGAGAGTACCACATCAGTCTCCCTCAGCTACACTGAGCCGTACCATACACCCACTCATACCAYTTACCTGTTGGATCAGCCCCACTTGAAGCTGGGTGAAAAAGAGCTAGGGGAAGAATAGAGCAGTCAGCTGAGACTTGAGTTGCACATACACCCAAGCCCTGCCCATACCAACCCTCAAGGTCCAAACCTCACCATCTCAAGAACCCGTCGTAGCAGAAAGCGCTTTCGTATTCGGGGGGATCGAGGAAAGTTGAGTTCATAACACAAAGTAGGAGCAAAGATGAAGTAATAGAGATCTAGAAGAAAGGGTAGGTGCTTGAACCATACATCCCTGAACCTGACTGACAGTCTTGCCTCTGAGTCCCAACTCCACAACTCACCTCGGTAGGTCAGGTTGTCTGGATAGCTCACAGTTTGCTGGGCAGCAGCCCCACTGACCTTCTTCCCTGTAGAAACTGCCAGCAAAGCAAGACAGTAGTATGAGCCATGTAGCCCAGGCTCAATCCTACAGGTGAATCTCAATCCTGACAGCCTCTTACCAGCTTTGGCCTTGGCCCTTCGCTGGCGGCACCACAGGTTGACATCCCGGTAGGAAAAAAGCTTGAGGAAGATGATGGAGTATGATGCCAGAGCAAACAGGGAACCCACTGCAAGATAGGTGACTCARCCATGTCTGCCCATACACCACAGTTAACACGGGAGGTGGGCTCAGATGGGACCCACGAACGACCTGGGGTCAGCTCAACATGGGATGGGATGGGATGGTTGGGAGGGAGGCACACCTGGAGTGATAGACTCGACCAGTAAGGCCACAGCTGCTGGGAAGCAGATGATTGTGGCCAGGTTAGCCACGTGTAGCAGCAGCCCCATCTGCTCTGTCAGGGCACCCTGGAGAGGAAGAGAACATTCAACCAGGTCCTCTGCCCCGGGAGATAACTATCAGGCCTAGTAAGAAGAGCCTATCTCAAGCAAGCCACCAGTGCTCTTAGCAAGGATGGGGATAGGCACCACTTACCACTGCCAGGCGCTTCTCAATCTGAAATGCAGCCACAATAAAGATATTGGATGCTGAGGACAGAAGTATCACAGGACAGGTTCAGGCCCTGGTCAGCCTGTTCCCCCACCCATGGCCCTTCTTGGACTGCAGCTCACCAATAATCACGCATGGGCCAGGCCAGCTGTAGGGGTCCTTCAGAAACAGAGATACCACTTGGATGGGATCCACCAGGATGCCATACCTGAGAGTGGGGCAATGGGCGCCTGAGTAGAGGTGGGTCTCAGGGCCTGAACAGGCTGGGGTGGGGTAAGAGGGGGCCTGGAAAAGGTACTCACTTGATAAGGTTCTCTAAAAATAACCTTGCATTACTCAGGATCTGTAAGAGACAGAGTCAGGAGTATTCAGCCCTGGTGGTGCTCACAGCTCACTTTACCCCAGCACCTCTACCCTTGGCCAGGAAAATAGCTGTAGCACTCTTAGCAAGGGACCAGTCCCTCTTGACAGCACAGACTAATTGGGGGTTGAGAGGAGGGCTGCCTACCCTTGCCCAAGTATTGGTCCCTTCAGTATCAGAGAGATAAGAGGCTATAGCAGGCAACAGAAAGACCCATCAAAGCAAAAAAGGGCAAGAGTGGGTTTTTCTGTACCTGAGTCAAATACTCTTAGCAGTACTCAAAACTCCAAGAATGTGGCCCCAGTACAGCTCACCTAAGGAGTGGGCCTCTAGACTCTAGCCTGAGACTCGGTGTGTAGCCTCCATCCTCATCCATTTCACAAGTACTGGATACAGGCCCGGTGCCACCAACTTGCCCAACTACCCAAACAGACAGAAGCTGCGGATAATACTGGCAAGGGAGTATTGGTGAGATTCCTTGCCTGGATGCTCAGAGAAGTTTTGGACCATGGAGGTGGCAAGTTCAGGGACACCATACTCCAGCTTGGTACTTAAAAACATACTGCTCTATACCACCTCCAGATTGCCCACTGCAAGTAACTGGAGGCAGGATTCATATGTCCTAGAAGGGAAGAACAGAAGGGCCAAAGGCCAAGTGGGGCTTAAAGAGACAGCCCAGTAGTTACCAACAATGGCTGCTCTTCCAGAGGACTTGGTTCAATTCCTACCATTCAAATAGTAGATAACAGCTATTGGTTAACTTCAGTTCCAGGATATCTTCTGGCCTTCATGAACACTATTATGTACGTGGTACAGAGACACATATGAAGGCAAAACACCCAAACACATTTTAAAAATGAAAAGCCAGGTGGGTGCAGGAAGTTCCGAGAGAAGATACTGCTATCTGGACTGGCCAAGCACCCTCCCCACCCCAGCCCAAAAGGTTCTTTATAGACCAGGCTTGGCCAAGAATAGTGTACCCTCTCCCGAGGGCAAAGCGGACCTTGAGCCCACTAGCCCCCACTGCTCACTTCTCACTCATCAAGCCCCACAGCTAACCTCGGCCTGAAGCTCTCTCCAGGGAAAAGGTRCTGAAAACCTCTGAGAAACCTTCCAGAGCATGATACATAGGGTAAAGTCCCTTCTATACTGATAGACAAAGAAGCCATGCCTAAAGCAGGAACAGACACTTCTGAGGGAGGGCAACAGGTATCAGACCATATCTAAGTGTTARAAGCTGAGTGGTGATAACCCTTTGTCCCTGACCCACCCAGCAGGTTGTCCTTTTGAGCCTTGGACGCCAACAGCATCCGGGGTGGGGATGCATAGCCCCAGTAAGAACTAGGTCTGAGAGGCAGCAGGCCCAGACATGGCAGAGCCCTCCACCAATACTCACGGCCGAAGGACGGACTAGAAGGCCTGTAAAGCAGTGGCTGGCCCTGCCATGGGCTCTGTGCCCATGAGTCCGCATGGCATAGCACACACATCCTCAAGGTTCTTTTTTTTTTTTAATTTATTTATTTTATGTATGTGAGTACACTGTCACTCTCTTCAGACACACCAGAAGAGGACATCGGATTCCATTACAGATGGTTTCAAGCCAACATGTGGTTGCTGGGAACTGAACTCAGGACTTCTGGAAGAGCAGTCAGTGCTCTTAACCACTGAGCCAGCTCTCCAGCCCCTCAAGATTCTTTCTATACATATCCAGGGAGGCCTTRGACCCAGAGTGACCCCTCCTCAGCCTCTCAGCCTGGAGAGCAACCAATATTCCCCACCATCTCCTTGCTCTCCCATACCACACCTACACAGCCAAGGAGGACCTGAGACACAGAGTATTCAAGACACTCATCATCTCTCCTACCACTGAGCCATCCACAGAACTAGCCTGGAATCCAAGAGAAAGCCAGTCCCACTGCAGGGACCACCCCTGCTTCCCTCACCACCACCCTAGTGCTAGCAACCACATGTAGCGATAGTCTTCATAGGGCAGAGCCTCTGCCCAGGGAAAGGGCACCCTTGAAGGTTCTGCCACATCTGGCCACAGTGAGCTTGCTCCCGCATTCCTACTCACCAGCATCACCACACACCAATTCAGGATACCACGATAATTGCTGAAACCACTGTCTGAGCTGAACAAAGAATCTTGCAGTCGATGGCACCTGGCAAAAAGGAGACAGGATTCTGCCCAGTAAGCAAACAGGAGCAGGACAAGGATAAACCCACTCTTGCCCAGGTATCTTTTCTGCCAAGAGTTCACTACCCATTGCAAACAGGAAGAGGACTCAGACAAGGTTATATAGCTACAGGAGGAAAAGGTCTCAGAACCACACAGAGACCTTTCCCTCTAGGCAGCAGAAAATGTTCGTTAAAGGTAGAAGAGGCAGCCGGGTGGTGGTGGTGGTGGTGGTGGCGGCGGCGGCGGCGCACGCCTGTAATCCCAGCACTCTGGGAGGCAGAGGCAGGCGGATTTCTGAATTCGAATCCAGCCTGGTCTACAGAGTGAGTTCCAGGACAGCCAGAGCTACACAGAGAAACCCTGTCTCGAGGAAAAAAAAAAAAAGCTAGAAAAGGCTAGATGGGCCTCCATGAAGCTTGAGTTACCCAGAATCTAACTGCAATCAAGCCAAGCTCTTGGGCCACAAAGATAATCCACTTGGGTATCTGTGGGCCTATGTTGATCTACCCAGTACTACTGCAGATTGCCCAATCTATTCATCCCATCTACCAAATCACTCATGGAGGAGTCCCCACCATAGTAAGAGCATTCTCCTGACATTTAGACACACAGGCCCAATATAATAGCTGGCCAAGTGCCCGCCCTTAATGTACATTTCTTATGAGCAATGATTTGGCCCTCTATTTGCATGTTAAGTCTGTGTCCCTGACTTTGTCATAAGGCTCAACGACAGGGGTTTTAAGCCCTCAGAGCTCCTGCCCAGTGGCAGGGTATGGGCATCCAAACAAACCCTGTATGTAAGTAAAGAAGACCAAGCCTGGCAGAGGAGGACTGTGTGACTAAGATAAAGCCCAGACTCAGCTCCTGGCAAAGACAACAGGAAAAACCCAGAGTCCTAGACCCGGTAACTAATGCCCTCACTCACACAACTGTGGCTCCACCTTGCCCTCCAGCTGCTGTGCCACCAGGAAGCCACACAGGATTGAGCAAGACCTAGATTTTGTAAGTAAAGAGGCTAGGGCCTCCCCTTCCCTCTCACCACAGACACCTCTACCCTGGGGCATCAGATGAGGAGCAGGTCAGGAAGCCTATTATAGGCACCATCCTACAGAAGCCCTTTTAGGACTGACCTTGTTAGTGACTCTCACTAACAAGGGGCAAGCCCKAGCTTTGGTTAGGGTTGGAAGTCTGACAGCCCTCTCCAGAAGAAGGGTCAAAGAGGCTGAGGGACAGTGCCAACAAACTCAACCTTTGCTGTCAAGGCTGAAATCTAAAAAAAATAAAAAATAAAAATAAAAAATACACCTTTGATCCTAGGACTCAGAAGGCAGAGGCAGGCAGATGTCTGACTTTAAGGTCAGCCTAGTCTACAGAGTTCTAGGACAGCCAGGGCTACAAGAGAAACCCTATCAATAAAATAAACAAACAAACAGATAAATAAATAAGGATTGATATCTACCCGGCACCTAGCTCCGTCTACACTCGCTCTAGGAAGGCAGCCACGCCCTTCCTGCTGCGCATGCCATGCTACAGCACCGAGGTGAGACACAGCCACCCCAGTTCCAGCCAGACACCACTCCCGAGTGTCCATTTCCTCAGGACTAGGCTTCCAGCATCTACAGACCAGGCGCACGTGATGCAGGCCATACGATATGACTCTGCTGTATCTCCACCTTGAGTCCCTTTTCTCCCCAAATCTGAGCCTGCCTCCAGATGGCTGCCCTTGTCTGGGGTATTCCCCCACCCCTATCCTGACTGGTTTCACTGGCTTGATGTGGCTGCCTTTAAGAGACAGCAGCATGAGACAAGCAGAAGGCACCTCCCAGTCTATCTTAGACCTCCCCACCAGTCCCCTGCCCCACGCTGACGCCCTGCGCTTACAGCACAGCTAGCCCAAAGCCTCCTGCTCCCAAAACCTCATGGCTGGCCTCTGTGGCACAACCCACCAAACTACTGCCTGCACATAACCAAAGCTGTTTCACAAGACTGCCTCTCTCCCCTTTGAGTAACCAAGGAGACCATGCTGCTTTTTCTATGGCCATCTCCAAAATGAGGACAAAAGTATAGAATGGGTCCTGCTTTCCAAAGCTGACAGCAAGCAGGTAATTTTTGGTTTGGTTTGGTTTKGTTTTGTTTTTAGGAGACATGACTTATGTAGACCAGGCTGGCCTTGATTTTCCTGCCTTAACCTTCCAAGTGTTGGCACTGCAAGCATGTGCCACCTGATGAGACACCTTGCCTAGTAAAGCAGACAAGGTCTTAAGAGGTTTTTGTTTTGTTGGTTGGTTTGATATTTTTTCAGGGTTCTTCTGTTGGGCTTCTATTCCTTCCTCAACTGTCCACACTGGTGTCTTGTGCCCTCTCTGGCTCTCCCATCCAGTGTATTGAAGGCAACATTTCCACTGCCCTGCCTCCACCCATGCCACTCCCTCCCTCCCTAGGTCAGAGGCTCTGTTCCAGGGGAGGAAGCCCCCATCAACCAATGCCTGCAAAGCTCCGAGCCTGCCACTGTGACCAGAAGCTAGTAGGCTGAAGGGCAGGCTGCAGAAATGGCCAGCAGGGAAAAGAGGAGCTGGCTACATGATGACAGCTGTTCTTGCCACCCTCTCACCTACTAAAGAGCCTGCCATGTCCTGTGCCTTCCAACTGTCTTACACTCACTCTGAGACTACAAGGATACAGAATAGCTAGCCCTCCTTCCTATGTCTTATGGTAGGTCCTTTACCCAGGCCTACTCAGGTAAACCACAGAGAACAAAGAAAAGGTGGCATCCTCTCTTGACTCTCCTTCAACCCTACATAAACACTGTAAAACAGGAACAAGCCCATCCCCACACACATGCCAAGATCTGTGCCACACCCAAAGGACCAACCTCTAAGTATGGGCTTCATCTGGGGATCACACGGTTCAGATGTGACACCAAATAGAAAGAGAAGGGAACAGAATGCCAGCCCCTCTTCCAGCTGACACCTGTCTGGGCTGCTCTCTGAGCCAAGCCCTGGGTACAGGATGGAAGCAAGCTACTCATAATTCCAAGACTCTGCCACAGAGGTATGCAAGAGATAGTCAAGAATACATACCTTGGGAAACCCCTCCACTATAAGGCCTTGCCTTGGGTGCCATTCAGTAGACAACATGTACAGCCTCACCTTGCTAAGGGTAGAAGAAACGAGCTGACACCCAGCACCTGGCTCAGTGGCCCAGCTTAGAGTGAGCAGGAAGTACTAGGGAGGGGAGACACAGAGGCTCAAGGAGTCAGGAGGAAGGGGAGAGGAGAGCTGGGCTGCCAAGAGCAACAGCGGAGGAGGGCAGCTGGCCAGAGAAGAGTGGCGATGGGGTGAGCTCCAGGCCAGCTCCAGGAGGGCAGTCAGAGCCTGGCCACCAACACTGAGGAACGGAATCCAGCTCCTCAACCAGAAGGCCTCAATCCCTGTGACACCCCCAAATCGGAATGAGGCGCACTGCCCACTGGGGGATGACAAACTCCCCATCCCCTCCCTGCAATGCAGCATCCATCTGTCAATGGAGGTGAAGGGGCCACAGCAGAGACCCTTCCCACTCACGAATGCATCTTTCCTAGCTTTACACAAGCCTCGCACCAGAGGACACAGAAGTTCAATGGTCATCCGAAGATGAGACTGTTCTCTCTTGCCTATCCCTGCAGTAACTTGGCCAACAACTGAGACCTCAGATAAAAAGATACCTTCCCCACCCCTCTAGAGATCACACTAGCCAAACTCCTGACTCCTAAGGGAAAGGACAATGAGAGGAGTCAGCGTAGCAGACTCTTAGGATCATAGGACCTTAGGTCTTAGGACCCTTAAGATTGTTTCTGATGGAGCGGGCAATCCCACCACTTGGGAGACAGACAGGTGGATCTGTTTGAGGCCAACCTGATCTACAGAGCTAGTTCCA